>VXBW01006202.1:604503-637346 GCA_013400375.1 Thinocorus orbignyianus
GGCGGGTTTGCCTCGCAAGGCTGTGGAAGATTGGGTGCGGAGGCTCCCTGCCCCCTGTGATGGCAGGGCCAAGTTATCCCGCATCTACCCCAAGTAACCCTAGTGTGAATGGGTTCAGCTTTTGTATCTGGAGAAAACTAATAAACTAAGCCAATCTTACCATTTTGAGAGGGCTGAGTCTTAACTGAAGCTCCCCAGGCAAGAAGCCATTAATCACTAATTTACTCCATTTCATATTATATTTTCCTTAAAAAAACTATTGAGTCCTGCAAAAGTCTGCTGCGCTTGAGGAGTAAGCATTAAAGAAGGCTTAATGTTGCTGTGAGAGTTGGAAAGGAGAAAAAGAACTGAAGAGCTGTGGTGGTTCAATGAGGGGGCTCTCCGAAAGTGGTAAAGACGACTTCATCCATCTCTCTGTGCTGAGGACATTTCTCTCATTTCATGAAGTTCAATGTGTGCTCATGACAGTAATGGGAAGGAAGGACAGAAAATAATTTTCTGTATCGGCCTCTGTCCTTTTCAGGTGACACACCCTGCTGCTGCTCCCTTTCTTCTGTTTCTAGCAAGTGTTGCTCTCCTGTCCTAAGGCAGAGACCTAGCAGTGAAAATGGCTGTTTAATATTGAAATAGAGAAACAAAAAAGGGAAACAAATGTATAGGCTTTTTGCATACAGCGTTTCAAACATCTGAGAACTCCTCTCCCCTCAGGAGTCTAATTTACAAGGTAAATAATGGAGTGAAAACCCTTACGTAGCTCAACAGGTTGAAGACAAAATTCCCTTCTGCCCACAACAGTGCCTCAGTGAACCAACTGTTTTTGCTGGAAAGGCTGCCCCTTCAAATGGCAGTGCCTCCCACCTGTAAACCAGATAATTCTGCTACTAATACTGTTAAAAGCCGTAGCTGATGGTGAAAACTGATGCAGGCAGAACGGATGTCGCTGTTTTGTAGTTCAGCAACTTTTAAAACACCTTCAATTTTATCCCATCTTAACACAATCCCATTGTAAAGTCTGTTAACATTTTACTACATATTTTGTAGTAATAATAGCTTTAGTAAGCTTCGTAAGTTTCATTGTAAATAGCATGCTTTGAAGAGATTTACCTGCTGGAAAGTTTCCACCTCAGTTCTGGTTTATCATTCATTTTTTTGCCATTTTTAGTGGCAGTGGCTATGTGCCACTATGCCAGTGGCCGTGAATTGCAGCTCCCAAACTACAGGATCCTTTTCCAACTTCAAAAAAGTGGTGCTGCATTTTGCTTTCCATGCATCCACGTTCCTAAGATTCACAGAGCAAAGTGGTACTGATTTCATTATTCTGTGGACTGGTCAACAACAACAACTGAGGTTTGTCTGACGTGAGCTGTTGAGCTGAATAAATTGCTCCAAGTCAGCTGCCTCCCCGTGCCTACCAGGATTGTCCTTATCCTACTGTATATGCAAAGTGCCTGGGCATGGCTCACCCTTCCATGCTGTTCTCTCTGTGGTTCCACCAGACCATAAGACCTGTGCTCCTGACAGTGCCCGGGAGGTGAATGATTTCTACATGTGACTCTTCTGAAGCAAGTAGTGGGACCCACACGCCCTTTGGTCCAGAAGGGAGTATGTTCCTGTAGTGCTGCGAGAACTGGTTGATCCCTGCGGCAGGTTTAACGCTGTGTCCCTGTGCTTCCTCTGGGTGCTAAGAGCTTCAGGAGGTCTGAAGATCTTTTCTTCAGAGATGCAGAACTTCTGTCCCAAGTCTCCATCCAGATGGGGATGTGTCTGCCCTGGCCTGGTCTGTAAGACAACTCAAAGCCGTAAGTTCCTGAAGGCATAATTAGCTTCTCACTCATTATTGCATTAATGGAAAGAGAACTGAGCTATGATAAGAAGCTGAAACAAATACAATATATCATGTTTGTGGTGTTTTGTTTTTTTTCCATAGGAACATCTTACTGGTCAGAGCTTCATTAAGACATATCAGCAAGGTAAGAATCACAGTTAGAATTGAGACATTTTTTGCCGGCAAGCTAAATTGTTTCTCAAAAAGAGTACTAAAGGTTGAATTATTTATTTAAATTCTTTAGACACGAGACCCTATCACTTAATACCAAATCCTTAAGAGCAACGTTTGGAAGAAAGCGCTCTGATCTCACGCGGAGACAGACACACAAGCACATTTTTCTCAATTTAAGATTTCAACTCAAGAACAAAAACATTTCCAGCTTCTTTCTCAAGCCTTCAAAACAACTGCATCTCACACCATAGTGTAATTTTTCTTCAGGGTATCTCGGGGGATTTATGTTACCTACTGTCAGTGTTACAGGCAGCAGCTCCCTGACATGCTGATGCCAAGATACAGGCATGGAAGTGTGGGAAGAGAAAACATGAGGTTTTGTTGGTAGCTGTTTTGTGTCAGGTAAAACAAGCTTTCTTCAGAATTTGGCAACAAGAGCCTTTCTGAAAATGAGGTAGAGCAGTAGTTATTTTTCCCTGGGGCAGGAAGAAAGAGCTGTGCTTCCTGACAAGCAGTAAAATGTTTTACAAAGCTTACAGGTGAAGGCAGCGGCATGTGCAGGTGTAGGGGCCAGGCTGAGTCCCTGAGAGCACAGACCAGGGGAGGACTGCGGAGGAATGTGTGAAGATTCCCTGTGATCTCTTTTCTCTGCTGATATTACTTCCCGACAAGGCTGTTCAGGCTACAAAAATCCAAGCAGAAATCCACTCATTTCCTCCCTATTCTCCCTTTGGTTTATGCAGAACTCCAGCACACCAGCTTCCCAAAGCCATTCGGCACTGGGGAGTTCCAGTTATGTGAAACGTGGTGTGCTGCTATCTACCAACACTTCCTGAGCCTTGATTAGCCACCTCCGGGCACACAACATCCAGATCAAGGACACTGCCAGACTGTGCTTTTAGCAACACTTACTGCTGTGTGTCTTGTCGGCACAAGTGGTAATCGTTTCTGCAATTAATAATGGGTAATTGCTTAGGCAACAACAGCTATGATACCCCAGTGACCTCTAGTAACAGGAGAGATGTCCCATACTCACCTATAGCCTCTGGTTTTGGAGGGATGATAAGTGGACTGGGAAAAATAAAGCTTACTTTCATGAGTATTTAGTTTATATTTGGCCTGTGCAATTAAGTGTAACGTTACAAGACATAATTGTGTTTATCTACTCCTCATTAAATACCGTCTTTGAAACCACTCTATAAACCAGATTCAGTCTTTTTGCCACAGCTACAAAAAAAGTGAGAAGAAATTTCTGACCATCTGGTTTGGAACATGGTGCAGAAAAGGTGGATCAGCCAAATAAGCTCTATTTCTGCTTCATTTTGCTACCTTTAGTTTGTGCCTATTGGAATGTTTACACCATTATCACTGCCACCTAAAAATAATTACAAAATTACTTCTTTCCAATTTATCAAAAAAAGAAAACCTCAGTCAAATCAATACACAAGTCAGTCAGTGATGAATACAATTTTCTAAACTGATTTATTGTTTCCAGACATTAATGTAATACATAAACACATTAAAAGGGGGATATAGTAACAAGCAACCCATTAACAGAAACAAAGCAAGTCTTTGAAATTTTTGTTCTATAGGTACACATGAAAATGTCCCAAAAAGTTAAGTATTTGTCAGTCAATATAGCAAGGATTTCAGATATAAAAAAAAAAAAAAACAAACAAACAAAAAACTCATTAATGAGTTTGTTATAACTAAAGTGTTTGTTTTAGTTTTGGGTTTGGTTTTTTTTTTTTTTAATTTTAATTTATTTTTAGGATAAAAAAGAATAACCATTACCTCATGCAGTATACAAATGCTTTAAAATAAATCCATTTTATGCAAATGAAAGACTAACTCCTGAGGCTTTTTTATTTTTTAAACTCCAAAAAAACCTCAAGGGGTTTCAAAAATTAATTTCAACTTGTTTTCTTCAGTCCATTCTTAGCAGCGAAGAAGAAACCTGTGACTTCCTTGCACTCCAGGAATTTATTCAGAGGTACCTCTTTCAATACAAATATGTTCTTGTAATAGATCTAAGTGTTTCTTAGTTTAGAAGAGCCTCAAATGAAATTAAGTGCAAAAATGTTTTCTTAGTGTTTTCCAATTATTGAGGTAAATAGTTGGGGGGGGGGGGAAATGAAAGAAGAAAAAAAGGAAGGTAGCAGGATATCAGGTGTATGTACACCAGATGGAATAAAAAGGCAAATCTGAAATAGATGGCTATGGTGCACAAGGGAGACGTGAAAGAAGGATCGAGGAAGAAATAACAGCCACAATCAACAGTTCCCCAGCAGAACTTTAAACCAAAGCCCTTGAAATCCCCTCAGCAGATCACCGCTGGCTGAAAACAGAGCGTGTTCATTAGCACGTCTGGCGAGCCGGGCTGTGGGGAAGAGGCTGCACAACAGGCAGGGGTAGAGCCGACCGCCTGACAGCGCCGAGAATGTAAATGCTGCTCCAACAGCTGCACCGCATCCTCTGGCCACACAAAGACTAAAAGACCCATCAAACAACGAGCTCCTGACGGCAACAAGGGGGTCACGATTACAGAGCAGTAGCTTCTAGAGGAAATAATAATATCCTATATGGCAAACAAGAGACTGAGTTAGCAAAATGTGTTATAAAAAAGTATAAAAGTTGTTTTTAAAAACTTCCTAAAAATTTCTTCTTTTGGGAAGGAGGAATATTAATCTGTGGCCTGGCATAATTACAATAACTGAAGTGCTTGTATCAGATTGCTGGTGATTGACTTCTTGCAAATCAGAGGCGCGTTTGTCCAACGCCCCGGGGTGAATGCCTGAGCGCTGGCCAGACAGTCGGGGAATTTTAATATCTGCAGCAGAATCAGCTGTGTTTGTGGAGGGGGGACTAACACTTGGGTCGGAAATCTCTTTGCTCGGTATGCAACGGATCGTGTGACACAGAGGATCTAACAGACGCTTTTCAGTTCAGTCCCACTGTCTGGATCCCAAACACAGCCCTGAGTATATTTTGGGGTTCTTCCTTTCAAACCTGCTTGGCTGAGGAAGGAGTTCGGTTGCTTGCCTGATGAGCCACGGCTTCGAGTCCTGGCCAAAGTCATCAGAAAAAGCTACTCTCAGGGAACGACATTACAACTTAAAAAATAAAGAAAGAAGAAAATACAAGTTGCTGTTTTTCAGGATTACCAAACCTCAATTAATCATCCTGGGTTAATAGGCTTTTTGACAGCAGGCAAGTCCAGTACGGGCCCCTGCTCACGCTGGCTACTGGCCACGAGCACTGTGAGGCCTGAGGTAAATGAAGTGGATCCCAGCTTCTCCAGCCTGGTAGAGCTGAGGAGAGACAGCTTCTTGCTTCAAGTTCACCTGAAGGATCCTCCTGCCATTTCCCCCACTGTTACCCTGTTCAGCAAACCCCAAACTTGCAGTGAGCTGTAACAGTTCCATCTGCTTCAAAGCCCAAGGCAAACTGTAGTTTTCATCCAAATCCTCACATTTTCTTTCAAGTTCTTTGACAGATTACTTTTTTCCGCCTCATCCCAGGGCATGTCTTAAAGCCTAAGTAAATGGCACCACTGTGTTTAGATATGAAAAATGCCACAACAAGGGGTGCAAAAGTCACCTCACCTTTCCCAAATTTCAGTGTTAACAATGCTATTAATCCAAGCCCAAGTCAATTCCACCTATTCTTTAGCCATACATTAAGGTCTTCGTAATAGTAAGAATATGGTGAAGTTTTCTGCTCTTCAAGCTGATCTGACCTGCATTCACCAAAAGCGATACTCTCTTTGGAGACTCATGTCTTCCAGAAATCTGACACAAACAACTCAGGAATGTATTGCAAATGAAATTTAACGTTACAAAGATTGAAGATTTAAAACAACATCGAAGGTCTGCTTTATTTTTTCTTAGCAGTTGCTTCTGAACTCCTTCGAACTGCTCTGTAACTTCAAACCAGACGCTTACTATTCTGCCTCCTCACCTTTGACATTATCTTCTCAGCCACAGATTCAACCTTATTTTAAAAATGTTGATATAATAGAATGTATGTGGAAATGCCATGAACCACAGAAGTAAAAGTCTAAGCCTTAACATTCAGGAGAGCAGCATAACCTCTCTTGCCGTATCACCCCTTATATAGTAGAAGCGTAGGGATTTTTTTGGTTTCTTTTGTTGTTTTTACCTTAAACATGAGCTTAATCCAAAAACCACATTCACCTGTACATTTTCTGAGGCTTCAGAAGATGCCTTCCCCCACCCCCACCATTTAAGAAGAAAAAGAACCCAGGTTAGATAGAAATGATTAAATACAAAGTTCTTTTGGAGTCCACCATGGAAGGGTGGTTATCCAGAAGTAGTCATCTTCCTCGATCTTGATGTTTTTTTGTTTTTGTCTTTTTCTTTTTGTCCTCTGTTTTGGGTTTCAATGCACAGACACATGCAGACACACCAGCAATTGCTTTGGGTAAGTCAGTTCCTTTGTACCACTTATTTTTCTCCTTGTCATAAACCTGGACTGTTTTGGAGAAGACCGTTTCTTCCCAGCTGTAGCCTCCAAGAATATAAATCTTGCCTTCCCAAACCGCCACCCCAGACTCACTGTTTGCTTGCAGCAGAGGAGCAACTCTGGTCCACTGGTTACACTGGGGGCTGTAGGACTCCACGCTCAGAATGTCAAAGCGAGCCATGGTTTCAATGTTGTCATCGCTGCCACCAATGGAGTAGATGCTGTCCTGTAGGGTGCACATGCTGTGCCACCCTCGGGCAGTGATCATCGGCCTCTTCTCCTCCCAGACATCCGTGCGGTAATCGTAACACAGCAGGTTTTTTCTGTAGGGCCCGATTTGGTAGTCATGGCCTCCTGAAATGTACACAAATTCCTTGTAGACTGTTCCAGCGTGGCCGTAGGTAAACCTAGGACAGGCAAACAGAAATGAGCCGACTTAATACTTATGGGTTTTATCAAGCATTCAACAAGGACTGCTACTAAAGGAGAAAATAAACAGTAACTACAGACAGAAGAATCCCTAATCCTGTTAGTCACCCAGTAACTGTTCTCATTCATTCTGCTTCACCCTGCGCTGCACAGTGCTAATGAACAAGAATCACTTTTTAAGGCATCCTCTGCAGTGGAGAGAATGCCACACAAGCAACCCATCCTGCTCTACTTGGCATGGCCTTCACTCCCATCTCCCCACTCCACTGCTTGGCTTGGATCAGTTTGAGAGGGCCAGAAAGAAAAAAAATAATCCACATCTCACCAAGGGTTTCTGTGACAGAAAGACGAAATAATAATGATACCTCTCAGACTCACCAGTAGTGCTTAACCAAGAAAAAACAACAAGAAAACTCCTGCTGCCTTCCCCTTCCACAGCTTCAGGATCACCAATCACATTTCTTACCCACCAATGCTCACAGCCCAGTTTATCTGCAGTCATAGGAGATGTAGTGTCCTTCCCATGAGCTCTCCACCTGTTCTACCACTTATACTCTACAGGTGGTATCTTCTTTGGTCACCCCAAGACAAGGCAACAGACCTCGGTCAATCATAGATCAGAATCCAGGTTTGAAGTAAGACAAAATGAGATGGTGGAGACCAACATCATGCATGCTCTTTCCACAGCACAGAGAGAAAACCCCTTTGATCAGCTATAGAAAAGCCACTACAAACCTAATTCTCAAGGCTGTTTTTAACTTCACACTGGGATATTTCTGACCAAACCCTTCTGGGCTCTTAGAAGTGGAATGCTAAGGTGAGGGACAGCCTTGGCTTCTTTGTACATGCCCTTCCTGCATCTGCTTTCTTCTCCTTTTTTTGGGCATGGGGGGTGTCAGCAAGCGTAGCTGCAGCACCAGCCACAGCAAACTGGCTCGCACATCGCTACAAAGAGCCCAAAAAATTTAACAGCCATTGGGCTGCAGAGAATTATAATAAACTCATCGTGCCCCGCTCACAAGCCCCCACTGCCATCCTTTGTAGTCAAGGGCTCAAGACAACTCAACCTCCAGAGCAGACAAACCCACGTTAACAATGCTTTAGCCTGGAATGCTTTTGAACCATGCCTGAACATGCTGAAAACTCAGCATGGATAGAACCTTGAGCTGTTTTTATTTCACATGGTAATAGTTGGTCTCAGCTACACAAACAGTATCATAACTTCTTCCACACACCCAAGTGCCAACCGCTTTTGTGCCAAGGGAAAAGGTGGAATAGAAAAGAAAACCCACATTTACCCTGAAAGCACAATACTTCTGAGAAAAGCTAAAAGATCTTTATTATTCTAGATGCCTGCTGAAGCTTTTCATCCCTGACCAGCGTCTGAATCAGATATTTTAATTATCTCCTGCTCCAAGAAACAGAGAAATCCTTGACACGCTTGGCCTAAGAATGCAGAGTGGCCAAAACAGACCTTGCCACAATAGGGCTGTAGCACCATCCCTAGAGACCTCGCAGATCTGACTTCAGTACTGCACTGCTCCTTAGCCAGGAAAAACTCAGAAAACTTCCTAACCGATGAAAAACAAAGCAAAAAAAGGCAGGCAACTAAGGCACAGTGATGAGACTTGTCCAAAAAAGCAACTCAGAAATTCCACATCTCACCATCTGCCTAACCATGGAAGCACAGAACTCACACTCGGAAATTCTGGTTGACGTGAAATACCCCGAGCACACACGCTCCAGCTTTTGCACCTGCCAGAAATGCTCTGGCAGGTGTAGTGTGCTCAGATGCTTGTGGCACCCAGTCTGGTTGCTGGAGTCTTCTCTATATACACCAGAATGGGTCTTAAAAGGTAGACCACCTCCCTGGGAAGTAGGATGGACAACCTGAATTCATCTCCTTTCTCAAACTGCACTTGATTTTAAACCTGCATCTAACCAGCAAGCCACCTGGACGAGGTGCAGTGCACTCTACCAGGGAGGCTGTGTTTAAATGTTTTCTTACACTAACTGAAAAGTGGAATTATCTACAGGTTAGCAAGCAAGAGACTTTGTGTATCAAGCACATGAAAGTTGTCTCACAGACAGATACAGAAAAAAAAACCTGATTCTTTGCTTTTTGTCTGAGTCAATGGGTATGACGAGTGAACAGCAATAGCTGCAAGAGAAATTGTATTTGAAGCACCAGATCAACCATCAATTTGTTATTTTCCAGTACAGGGAGATTACCCGTTGAAATACTCTAGAGGTGTTTCACTCTGCCTGACTTCTGAAAAGCTCACCCAAAATTGCACATACCCCAATTCACATTAATAGAAAACCGCACGAAATATAATGCACAAGCTGAAAACAATCAGTAAGAAAGCTTTCTGCAAGCCCTCTGGTTGAAACCATCTCTAAATGTGCAACAGAACAGAACACACTGGGTCCAGACATCCTCCACCAGAAATTGTCAAGCCATCTGGCAGCGTTATCTGTGAGTGGCCAGAAACAGACAGAGGCATTACCAAAAAAGAAGTTCCGACTCAGAACATCTGCTAGAGCTGGCTGCTGATTCTGAATAAGTTACCTAGATGCAATGCTGCAAAAATTACAGTTCCTGATGCAGTAACACCATTCAATAAATTCAAGAAATTCTAGAAAATCTACCATTTATTCTCTTAAACCAAAGCACACTTGGCCTAACCCAATAAAGCTTTGGGAATCCCCTGCCCCAGCCGAAGTCCAGGCGAGCTGTGGTTGCTCTGAATCTTGGTGTCCACCTGCTGCAGCCCTGCGAGATTATTCATGACACAACTGGTAGAGCAGATACCATCATTCGTTAACCTGTTCCAACACATTTCCTCATACAGCAGCTTTCAGTTGTTCTGCCAAACTTTAACCTAGGGCCGCTCAGTTAATTTCCCTGATGTCTGCAGCAGACTTTTTCATGGTCTGTTCAACATTGCACCAACCTCTGCTCTGCCAAGCTTGTCAGCCACCCCTGTTCCCTTCCGGGCTAGAAACTATGGCAGCAACTGCTCCCAGAGAGCCTGGGAAAACGATGAAGAAAATATCAGACCTATCTGAAGAATGGGAAAGGTATCCCACAACCAAGGACTCATCCGAATGAGAGTCAGGCAAAATTCACTTGTAGCAAACTTGGACGAGGTCCACCCTTTAGATAGCTTGGCTGAAATTTTCCATGTTAAGCATCTGCCTCAAGAGGCTGTGTTTTCTTCTTCAGTGAGACAGCATTACTTCAGTCAAAACAGCTCAGCTCCTTCCAAGAAAGTGGGGAGGGAAAATTATGTGTTGTTTTGACCGTGTTGGGGTGGGAAGGGGGCGGGGGGAAGAAGAGATAAAGAAGAGCTTGCAAAGCTTTTCCTTAGAGGAGCATGACAGTGCCCATGTACAGCAACATGGACACAGGATCTGGCAGTGGACAGGAGACAGGTATTCAAGGACACAACCATTGCCTTTCCCCTGAAAATCTCCACACGCAAATCTCTTTCTTCTTGGGAAGAAAAACAAAACCAAACCATTTTCTGCATGTTCAGAGCAGAAGCTTTAACAAATATAACCTCTGAGAGTCCCACACAGCTCAAATTGAACTAGGCAAGCCTACACCCCAGAATGACCTCAACATGTGCCTATCACTCCAGAGAATCATCTTCCAGGCAATGGCTGGCTCAGAGAAGACAGAAACACCCCCAGAGCCGTGGGCAGGGAGCCTGCTTCTTGTGGCCATGCACCAAGAGGACAAAAAACCTGCACGTGTTCTCTTCAGAGGGAAGAAGACAGAGAAATGCAAGAAACAAGGCAGCTGTGTTGGGACACGTTGCCTGATGGGGTGATTGGGAGGCAGAGTATTGGGGTCTCTGATTTCCTCTGCATGAGGAAAAAAAGACTTGCTGCTAGAATAGGGCTGGGGAAGATGTTATTTGGGTAAAAGCAGTAACTAAAATCAGTTTGAGGAACATAATCATGTGGTGGGGAGGAAAACAGAGATCAGATCAAGAGTGTTTTGAAGGGAAGACAGAAGTACACAGAAGGAACTGTAGCTAGCAGGCTTTCTTCTAGTCTTGAATAGATCAGAAAATTCTCTCTCATCATTCCTTTGCTGTCAGCAAATCCGTCTGAAGGACATCAGGGAAGGACTGCCCAGATCCCTTCCAGCAGCCACCCACACCTCCGAGAGCCACATCTCTCTGAGCTCCACCAGCCTTCAATCAATGTCCCTGCATTCAGGTCTCTTTCTGTTGGCCACCTCTGCGCCAACTTTTGCCTTTTGCAACCTGCATAAAGTTCCTTTTGCTTTACTCCTCCTGTGCAGAAAACCAGCTGTTTCTAACAACTCACTGCCCAACGCAAACGTTCTCCAACAGAAGAAAGAGGGCTGAAATGACAGAAAATCTGAAGGTACTAAGTTTTCATTAAGATCTAACTAAAGGTATTAAGGTGCAAGAGAGCAGCTACAGAAAACTCTCTGGGAAACTCCTTAGTTGACTATGCAGCTGCACAAACACCTGAGCTGGCACAAGGGACAGTTAACACAGGACGAGGACAGAGCAGGCAGGAGGAAGGGGCACAGAATTATTTTTTTGGGATGCAGCAATAGTGTAAATAATTGTTGGGTTACAGCCCCATCCTGCAGTTTAGCAACCAGCTGAGTCAATGTGAGGGGGGTCTGTCCCGTAAGGGGGACTTTTGCCTTGTCCAAGCAGACCAGCTACGCAATCAAATAAAAAATGTCATGTCAAAGTTCACTTTTAAGTGCTGCAGCTGCAAAATTCCCAAAGCCAACACACAAGCAGCAGTAGGAACAAGCAGAAAAAAAACAACGCCCTTTTTCAGACAGCTTACAGTCTGTAAGCTTCCCCAGGACTATTTATATGCTGGGAAAGAAAATCCATACCTGTTCCATGATGAGTGGGTTTGTAATAACCTACAAAGCAGTCAGGTCACACCTACAGTTCTGTGAAAAATGGTTTATGAAAAAAGAAAAAGGATAAAAAAAAGGAAAAGCCGTGCTTCAATTTCCATGAGATGTTACTGGTATGCTACAGATCACCTCAGTTAACAGAAGGGCTTCAGGAACTGAGGACACTCAAGCACAGCTTCCCAGGAAAGATTGTGGTGTTTAGCCTCAACTGCTAGATCTGTCTGTGGGAGCAGGAATAAAGCGGCAAAAAAGCATCCTGCTCCTGAAGCACGCGAGCCCAGCTGTTAGCCTGGATCAGACTCACATTGCAACACCTGCCCAAAATAGAAGCAGGCAACAGGCTTCTGTGCCTTCACTGGCTGCCCATGGCTCTGCAGCCGAGGGAATATGGGAAAAAAAACCCCGAACTCTCAAATCAAATTGCAAGCATCTCATTTGTGATGCCTCTGAGACAGCAAGGGCTGCTGCTGAAGTCGCAGGTTTCAGACACTGTGAAAATACCATTTGCATAGCCAGTACTCCTGTAATTTCCATGGATGTGAAATATTACTAAATCTGACTAACTCTTTGCAAATGAAATGCTACTGTACCATTCTTATGAAGTCACTGCTCAAACACTGATTCAAGATAGGAGCATTGTCCTGTCGTGCTGTCACAAGAAGAGTTACAGTACTAAAGCCTCTCAAAAGCAAAGCAGCCCAGTTTTAACTCAGGCTGAGAGGAAGAGAGATCACATTTGCTCAGGTTATCTGTATTTACAATATCAACATGTATTTACAGATAAATTTTACCTGCAACAGCCAACCTGAGCAGCCAAACGGTGAGCAACTCTTTGCAAGGAAAACAATCGCAACAAGGTGACAAAGTAAAGCCATATAAATTACAAAAGCCTTTGATCAAGATCTAAACCATGTCTCGGAAAAGATTTGATTCCAACTGACATCAGGAAAAACACTGTAAGAATCATAGAGCAAAATTACAAGGGCTCTTCCTCCCATCCTTCAGACGTACCCCAGGACATAAATGAAATCCAATCAAGCTGACATGAGGCACGCTGCCTGGGAGAGATGGCTGTTCAAATACCAAATGCTGACATGGCTTGCTCCTTGCTGATCCCACATTTGTTATATATGCCTTTGCCTCCCTTCTGGGGACACCTAAAGTCACAGAAGCTCCCTCTACTACTGCTCCTCAAACATGGGATAACTTTCCAAAAACCTCTGTTACCTTGGCAAGCCTGCTATATAGGACCACGAATCCTTCTGAGGACTGTAGGTCTCAACTGAAGAAAGGGCCCCATTTTCGTTCCTGCCACCAACAGCTACCAGCATGTCGGTAATGGCTCCCAGGTAGAAATCCACACGGCGCTGTCTCATGGAGGCAACCTGTCAAAAAAAACATAACATGCTGACATCTTCAAACGTCTGGCAAGCGAGCTGACTTAACGTATATTCGTATCTGAGGATAGAATTTGCTTCTTCCCATTCATTTGAGAAGGAGACCTACTGGTTTCCATCCATTATACTCATCAAATACTTTTGGTTTTCTGCAGTAGCATGTTACGTAGCACTCCTTTTCAAAAAAAGGAGGCAGCAGAAAGCACGTAAGAGACGGGTTACTCTAGAAAGGTTCGTGTTACATGGGCATCCTTCCAAAACTCTGCAAGAAATATAAACTGGAATCAGTCAGAAACCCAAGTGAACCACGCAGTACAACTGGTTCAAAACATGGGAAGAGTGTAATATTTTACAGGTCCTGCATTGGCCGCAGGGTGTTACAGCAGGACTGGAAGTGAGGAGCTTGTTCTAACAGACATTTAGCACAGAGACATTTGGCAAGTATCAGAGACATTATCTTTTTACATCAGAACCATTTTTTATTTACTTCTATGTTCTTCTGCTTGAGAAAGACAAACTAAGCGATCACATCTGTAAGTTCATTCTAGCATTATTCCCAAAAGCAGTCTAAAGACTTGCAGGTGGATGCTGACCAGGAATTTCACAGATGAGATGACCAATTCCCAAGTGAAGCTGAAAATTTGCCCTAATGTCTTTTGCCAGGCGTGTAACTTAATCATTCCCACGAAGGATTCAAGTAGCTGCTTTTTCAATTAACGATTTGCCATTTGCAAGCGTTGCTACGTTGGCTACTCTCACAAGCCCTGCCCTTCCACCAAAATGAAGAAAACACTCTAAACATTAAGAGAAATAATACAGCTTAAGTCTCACCTTTATCCACTGGTTACAGCGGGGATCATACCTATATAGGAGATTTGAAGCTGCATCCCCTCCATTGTCCCTTGAAAAGCTGCCTCCGGCGATGAAGATGAAGCCTCCCAAGACGGCGACACAGTGGTGACTCCGCCTGGCCGGGAGAGGGGTTTCTGCTACCCACTGCCCCTTTCTGACATCCAGGAAGCAGGTATCATCGCTCAGTTCCAGGCACCTCTCAGAGACCTCCCCACCCACGAAGAGGAGCCTCTCCTCGCAGGTCCGCAGGGCCGTGCGCTTGTTCTGCAGCACGGGCTGAGCCGTGACGTTGTTATGATAGTTCACCGCCTCCTCGATGAACCCCTCGCAGTTTGCTTCCTTGGGAAGGAGAGAGCAGACAGCAGGCTTGACCCGATGGAGGAGATCACTTTTAGGGATCAAAGGAAAATGGATGTTATCCAGAACCTGGTAAGCTTCATTCTCCCTTTCTGGGTACTGGGTAAGCCACTGCAAGGCGGCCTGCAGCAAGTCGTGCTCACACTCCTGCTGCACGTTGCTGCTGTCCAGGTATTGGCACAGCTTCTGCAAGGAGATGTTCTGCAGGAAGTCTGGGGTGAAGGACAGCGTGCCGAAGTTCTGCAAGATGAAAGAGTCAATGTAGGAGTCAAGGCGCTTCAGGTTGTAAATCGAGGCCAGCTCCTGCAGGTACAAATAGTTCTCCTCGCTGACTTCGTTCTCCAAATACTCGCAACAGAAGTCGACCACCTTCCAGATCTGCAGCAGGTGAGCTGTTTCGAGCACGTAGTCGATGTTGCCTCCATCCAAAGACAGCTCACTGCCATAAAGGAAATCCACCACAGCCTTCAAACCAATATAAGAGGCTCCAAAAAGTTCAACCTCTTTTTGGTGGGCTTCTCGCATGCCAATGGTGAACATAGAGTTGAAGTAGTCACTGCACACGGCAAGAAGGTTCCGGTGGGCAGGGACTCTCTGCTCATCCACCACAAGGACAATGTCACAGAAGAGGCCTCGGTGCCTCTGCTCATTCAGGCTCTGAAGAACTAGACTGGAGTGGTCATCCCACCTGTACACCTGGAACAAACCAACTGTGTCAGGCAGATCCTATCTTCACCAAGATCAATTTCAGCATCCACAAAGTGTCTTCCCATTAGATGCAGTCATACATAAGAGAGACAAAGCTTACTTGCACTGAAAATTTGTAATAAATTCTCACTGGAAACAGTGTGCAATCAACATAGCATGAGGCCAAGCTCCTTACCTTCACTTTGAAAGGACTATACAGAGTTTTACTGCTTCCTACTCCCTACACTCCTCCACAGTGCTGCATCCAAACCTCCTCCCTGAAGATTTATACAGGCACGGTTTTCTGAAACTCTTCCACTCATTGTTTTTGCGACACGATGCTGACATTTCCTTTCTTACTTGTCCCCCAAATGACTCCTTATAGAGTTCCTCTCAACTAAGCTACTCACTAAATATTTGGAGCAGGAGACACGCAGCAGGATGACAGATCTTCTCCATGTATTGTTTGGGTTAGTGCCTACTTGACAGTTACCTCCCCACCCCCCCACACCACATAAATCTTTTCAGAACTCTGCATTTCTAAGCTTGTTAGGGTCAAAATCCCTCTCTTTCTCCCCATATTATTCCAGGCACACACACTGCATTCAAAAATAACAGCTGTTTATTTATGTGCAAAGCCACACATGTGGCTAACTTATCCCCATAAGACTTTTACTTGCTTCCAGAAGCCGAGGTGGCTTTTGTTTTAATGAATACGACTAAATATTTTTCTTTTCAAGAACAGGAGAAAATGCCCTGGGAACATGTCCATTAAGTGCCCTGCTGGGATCCCTCTGGTCCAGATATTCTTCTCAGCCGCTCTGTACATGCCACAGAGCTTTTGAGACAACAAGTATTTGCCTCTTTCTCGTGGACTCATGTTACCAGCCTTAAGAAGAACCAAAATGGAAACGTGTTTTCACCTCTCGAATGTCCCACAGTACACGTATCAAAGGGGATGGTCACCCCCGTACACCAAGCCATGCAGCTTTTAGGACCATGCTTCCAGAGGAATGGCACACTTGATGGTATAGTTACCTTGTCATCGCTCGTAACAAGAGCCAGGTTAAGTTAAATGCAAATACATAACTTTAATTACCAAATCCAAAACAGGCAGAGCTGCAGAGCCTGTAAGAACATGTAAGAGAAACAAAAAAAGGAGGTGGAAAGGAAACACTTGTGTCGTACCTAAGTCAGTTCTGAAGAGTTCTGGCTATAGGACCCTGGGTCTTGCCCAGTTCTATACCCTCAGGCTGCACTCCCACAAGTGACACCTCATGGATGACCTGAGGTCCATTCAAGCGTCTTAGGCATTCAACCTTTCCTTCACCAAACTGTGGTTTCTCCTAGAAATCCTAACTATCCGTGGCTTTCCTGGTTTCTCAGACAGAAAACAAGTGATTATCACTGTCTGGTTAAGCCATTAACAGGCTGGTTATACCACGGCGAGACAACCTCTGTACCCACCTGGATGGGAAAGGTCCAAGTCCTAGAGCCAACGCTTTTCCCCTGCCTGCAGCCCTCACTGAAGTTACATTCTCTGTGTCCATAATTTGCTAATTGTACTTTATACGATGAGATAACTCGGGCAGCTCCCCACTGTCCAGACGTGATGGCAGCCAATCATCCTGAGCTACTACCAACATCCCACATCTGCCTTTCAGCAGCCACTGGTCCAGCGAGAGGCAGATCTCCAGAGACCAGACCCCAACTAATAACCAAATGGGCTGCTCTTAGCAAGACAGCATAAACGAAACTAAAGAGAAACCACAGGGCTCTTTTCTAAACAATAGAGACCAAGCTGCCAAAAAGCCGCCTGTTGGAGTAACTTTGTACATGCAAGTGTACAGTTAAACCAATCTAAGTGAAAAAGCCTCAGTTACAAGTTTTCTGGGCTGAAACTCTTTAATTTGCCTTCTACTCATTGCCTCATCTTATCTCTGAAGTGAAAATGGGATCTACAGAATAAACAAAAAAGTAACTTCCAGTAAACAATAAAACTGCCAGAAATCCGTAATAGAAAAAGAAAAAAACATGGGGTCTAAGGACTGTAAAATTTTTAATCTTAGTTTTTCTGTGGCTGAGAAATGCTGATATCAGACAGGAGCCCATGCAGAGATCAGGGGATGGAAGAGGTAGGCAGAAGAATAAATGACAAAGGACGAACTATACATTTGTGGCAACTGTGATAAAGCAGAGTGGCTGAGCAGCCAGTAACACCTCACGGCACCCTCCTCTGAATCACAGGAGATAGTTATGGGATTAGGCCAAAACCATGTTCCGTCTCATCTCTGTAAACTGGCTGATTGTTTCTCTCTAACATTCTCTAATCGCATACAGGATTACAGCAGGACGTGAGGATTGCCTGAGATCCCCTATTTACTCAGCTGGCTGTGGAGTCAGCAGCATAATCCTGACCGCAGATCCGCCTGACAACTTGTACTCCCGAAATCCTCGTTGCCATGTAGAGCTGCCGCCACTTCAGGAGTCAAGCATGACATCATTACGGGTGGCATTGGATGCTCTCAGAGCACATGAACGTGTTTCAGCCACTCAGCAACTTCATTCCTTCAGCCAGCAAAGAGCAGAAGCTGCACATTTCAAAACCAAGACTAATTTTATACTAAACACGAACATCTTTCCCAAGCTATTTATAATCTGTAGAACAGCTCTGGCATTATCTACAAAGTTTAAGAGATAGTGACAGCTGCTGTCTAAGCAAGAAAATAAAACAGTGCTGTCAAGTTAATTAATTTATAATGTGATGAATTATTATTTCAGAGTAAACCATTTAAATGGTAGCCAGGATTGGCACTCGAGGAAAGCATATATATCTGTAGGGATGCATTTAAAAATTAGTCCTATTTATATTTTCTCAATTATATCAGAGCTTCTTTTGGATTCAAAGATCTAATTTCATTCAGATTGTTCACGCAGCACCACCACTCGTCAGTGATGCAAAAGAAAATGAGATCGGTCTCCTTCACCTTTGATAAGGTACAGGCACTGAAAAGTTTTTCTCTTCTCACTGCTAGTACAAGGTACTTGCTCTGCAGCATCTGGAACCTACTGCGTGAAGATGGACTTCTGTAGATTCCCAAATAAAATCAATGTATTTGTGCAGACAGAGATTCTACGCAAAGAAAATCACCCTCACAAACCTAAGAAAACATCTCAAGTTCATTACAATCGCCACTGTTTGCAGCAACAAGACTACCATCTTTTACAAAACAAAGACTAAACCCAAAGAGCAATCCCAGCTTCGCTTCTGTAACAAACCTCGATTTTATGAGATGGATTAGTACGAAAAATTCCCCAAATAAACACATCGTATTTAATGACTGAATTTTTCGTGTAGAGAAAATACTGCGCTGCAACAACGTGGGTTTCTTTTTTAAGTTATGAGTCATGACGAGCAGATGCCCATTTGCTGTTGCCTTTTTTTTTTAAATCACTAGGCAGCAACTTCTCCTATCAAAAATATTTGAGCAGGTAGCCCCCCGTTTTCACATCCCTTTTTAAAAGCTCAGAGTGTTCACATCCTTCCAAACCAGACCATCCAAAGGGGAGCCTGTACACACACACACACACACACACACACACACACACACCCACACACACACCCTTTCTTGTTTTTGTCTGTAACTTGGTTTTTTTTGGGTAGGCAACAAAAAAATGTACAAACCTTTGAGGATTCACTTATCTTGTGTGGACGACAAATCCTGCTCTGCCTGGTTCCCTCCATGACAGGCTGATCCACAGCACCTCTAGAACAAAAGCAAAGAGAGATGTTAGCAGCATCCCAATCCTTCCAGGGTGCTTCAAAAAAAAAGAAACAACCAAAAACCAGATGGTGCTGAATAAACACCACGATTAAGACCACCTGCCCACGCTAATCTGCACCTCGTACACCCTTCTGAGTTAAAAAATAATGACAATTTTCTTCCCGGTGTTGTTTTCTCCTGTGATCAGCGCTCGGTTGTGTCAACAAGTCGGGTGTGTGCCAGGGTAAAATCCAAGACCAGCCGGGTGTATTATCGCTGGCGAGTTATTTACTTACTGCCAGTCCTCGCCACAGCTGCCAGGGCTACAATCATTCCCCTTCCCTCGCCAGCCGGACCCGGTTCGGGAGCCCAAACCCCCGCCGCGGGGGCTGGCGAGACCTGGCTCCGCTCCGGCGCATCATCCGCCCTCCGCGGGCTACATCGGCCGGGGAAAAAAAATTTAAAAAGGGGTGAAAAAAAACAGCAAAACAGCAATAAGGCTCCTCCGGGAGCTCGGGGGATTCCTGCGGGGCCGGGAAATGCCGGGGGCTGGAGCGGGGAGGGAGCGGCGGCGGGGCCGGGGGAGGTGCCGCTGGGCTGGGCCGGGCCACGGCGCCGCCGCTCGCCCCGCAAATGGCGGTTCGGGGGCGGGGACCAACCCCTCCATCCCATCCCGGAGGGCTTGAGAGTGTTTTTCCCCGCCGGCATAGGGGGAAAGGGGGTGGTGGCAGGGTGAGGAGTGCGGGTATCCATGGCCCTGCGGCCATCCCTGCAGCTGTCCCCGGGGATGCTCGGGATCCCGGAGGATGCGGGATGCTCGGTGTCATTGTGTAAATCGGTGATAAATGTGTGTGTGTGCGTTAAGGTACAGCGATAAGCTCTGTCACCATCTCATCTTGCTTACCTAGATATGAAACTATCTGACCTCCAAAAATGCATAGCCCTGCAACCTCTTCAGCAACACTCGCTGCTCCAGGGCTTTTTTCCTCATCAATTAGGGCCCAGGAGGCTTAAAAGTTAACGAGAAGCACCTTGGTGAGCAGCAGGGCTGGCAGGACACCATCCTATGATTCTATGGCATCTCCTTCAGGGGTGAAGCAAGAAGCAAAGACTACGCAGACCGCAGGCAGTCGCGTTTCAGTGCAATGGTCTTCACCAAAACACTACGGATTAAAGCACCCCTCTGTTAATCCAGACCTCCAGAGGTTGTCGTCAGGTCAGCAGAAGCCAGCGAGATTGTTCATGTGTCCAAACTCCATCTGCTTTCACCAAGGACAGCCCAGCTGGGACACGTCTCACATGGTAACAGGGCAGAAGATGTGTGCAGCTCCAGTGCTGGGGTGGTGGTAGCACCCAGCTGGCTGTTAGTTTGGGTTGGAAAGGACCTTTAGGCCATCTAGTCCACCCATCCTGCAATAAGGAAGGACATCTTCAACTACATCAGGTTGCTCAGAGCCCCGTCCAACCTGACCCAGAATGTTTCCAAGGATGGTGCATCTACCACCTCTCTGGGCAACCTGGGCCAGCGTTTCACCACCCTCAGTGTAAAAAATGTCTTCCTTGTTTGAGTCTAAATCTACCTGCTTTTAGCTTAAAACCATTACTCCTTGTTCTATCACAACAGGCCCTGCTAAGAGGTTTGTCCCCATCTTTCCTGTAGGTCCCCTTTAAGGTCACAATAATGTCTCCCCAGAGCTGCTGCTTCTCCAGGCCAAACAACCCCATCTCTCTCAGCCTGTCCTCACAGCAGGGGTGCTCCAGCCCTCTGATCATCTTTGTGGCCTCCTCTGGACCCACTCCAACTGGTCCAGGTCCTTCTTATCTTGGAGGCCCCAGAGCTGGATGCAGTATTCCAGGCGGGGTCTCACCAGAGCTGAGCAGAAGACCAGAATCTCCTCCCTCACCCTGCAGGTGACACTGCTTTTGATGCAGCCCAGGATACAGTTGATTTTCTGGGCTGCCAGCACACGTGGTTGGTTCATACTCAGTTTTTCATCCACTAATACCCCCAAGTCCTTCTCCACAAGGGCGCTCTTCTTCAGCCGCCACAGAGAAACCAGAGATGATGATGGGCTTCTACTAATCTAGTTGATTATTGAGTCCAAGGATTAGCAGCATTTTTTGGCTAGCTTTGTTCTCTTCTACAGCCCTTACGACCATGGGGATCCAGGATAAAGGCCCGCGATTCCTGGATTGAGTAAAAAAACAACTTTGGTGACAACCCTAATGCTAACTGTGATCTGCAAATTCGCAGCAGCCTTTTCCTGGATAAGGGTATTATTCTGCATTATTTCCTCTGCTCCTGCACAGAAAAGATAGAGCCAGAGAAGCAGCCTGGGGACAGCCACACAGAAAGGTCAGGAAAGAAGAAAAAAAGTGTAATGGCAAAGAGCCATGGGAGAAAGGCACTAGCGATACGTTTGAGGAGAACAGCTAAGCCTCTGGTGGGACCACAGCTCTGCAGAGCCATCCTGTTTGCTCTGCTCCCTCCACCCATTCTGAGGCCCTTCTCGAACTTCATTCGTACAGCCCAGACAGCTGAAGGTCAGTCCAGATATCCCAGACTTCATGCTTGCTGGAGATAATTTTTGGAAAATCCCTAAGTCCTCTTTAAGTGCTTCCACTTTCTCTGTTGTTTGCGCTTCCTCTCTGAGGACTCCTGTGAGATGGACAGATGCTTCCACCAGGCCAGTGACATCTTCCTGCACAGCATGAACAGACCCATGTGCAGACGGTGGAGGTCTCAAAACTCCCACACGAAAAGCAAATCAGAGCTCACCGAAGCCAGACAAGTAGGTATTTTCCCCTCTC
The DNA here is from genome assembly GCA_013400375.1 of Thinocorus orbignyianus. Lineage (NCBI taxonomy): Eukaryota > Metazoa > Chordata > Aves > Ciconiiformes > Thinocoridae > Thinocorus > Thinocorus orbignyianus. The sequence continues at coordinate 626,212 of VXBW01006202.1, forward strand.
CAATTACAGCCTGATGAAACTGAGCACAATATTTATTTCTCCATGCGTCAAAAGAAAAAAAATCCATGAAAATACATTAAAGACAAGAAGGAGAAGCAAAAAGAGGTTTGATCCCATGAAAAAGACCTGCATTTCTGAGGCTTGAATGTGGCACTTGCAAATGTGAGGCATGAAGTTCCTAAAGACTATAATTCAAGTGCTTCAGCCACTGGGTCACAGAGACCTAAACACAGTTGAGGTTTTCTCCTGTAACATCAGGAGCTGAGGAACAAGCTTGAACAGACAAGGGCAAGCAGCAGTTGTTACAGCTACAAAAAGCAGCAAAGTAGTGCCAAAGGCTGATAAGTGCTGACCAACCCCCCCTATTTTTATGAGGAGATAATGGTCAGCAAACAGGCTTTTAAAAAAGAAAAACTGATCCTAGAGACAGTTCCAAAAGAAAATCGATAGAAATTCAGAACGAATAATGTGTGATTATATGATCATCTTGAGCCTGCAGGCTACAGAGACACCGAGTGTGATTCTCCCAGATGCTGTGTCCTACACTTGTACCGACTTCAGAAACATTTCTCTCTTCCCGATGACCTCATCTACATCCCAGAGATGCACTGCAGCAATTCGCTCATTTTTTTTGGTCCCTGATGCTACAGGGAGCCTCACGTCATCCAGGGCTTGCTCTGGAAGAAGCTGTTTGCAGGAACAAGGCTTCATGTTGTACGGCAGTAAATGATGTGTCCTACAATCACACGCTCTGGTGATCTTGTTCCTTGAGATGTGTGTAAACACTGAGTACCTGTGTGTGGTTCATAAGGTTTCCTACCGTTCCGACTTCACGCTCACAACATACTGACGTGAAATAAATAATGAACAACCCACTGAAAACTTTAAAAGAAACAAAGTGTGATACTTTTTTATCATGGAATGTAGTTTTTATTAAACTTGCAATACCCAGCCCCCCAGGGTTAGGGTAGAAAACCACCAATGCACAAGGACTAGTGTTTAGAATTTTGGTCCTCGGGCACAACAACATCTGCTGACGTTTATTTCAAGCTGAGTTCTGCAAAGAGAAGGACCTGTATTTCTGCGGACACAGGACTGAAGTGCAATCTTACAGATAACCCTTATCCTTTTGCCTAAATCCCGCCATATCTCATTACTGTATTGACTTGTATATTTTTAATTAGCGGTGCTGGAAGTGCAGCCCGGTAGGGGGAGATCGCTCCATCTGAAACGGGTTAAAAGACACACAGGCGCAGGAACACACACACACAGAGGTACCTAGAGCCTGCACACACACCTGAACCAGCAGCAGAGGTGTCACCACCCAAAGTTACCCCCAGAGACCCCCTCGGAGGTGCGGGCCAGGGATAGAGACAGGAGCGGTCCCCAGCTCCCAGCCGCCGCCGTGCGGGGGATGCTCCTGGCCGGCAGGGGCTTTACCCAGCTCCTGCCCTTGCAGCCCATCATCGCGGCTTCCAGCCCACCCCGTCCGGAGCCTGCCCCTCTCCTTTTCCCTTTCCTTTCCCCATCTCCTACCTGCTCTCCGTCCTCCGGCTCGGCTACCTCCCGTGTGCCCGGCCCGGCTCCCGGCCCCTCCGAGCAGGCAGCGGCTGCTCCATCTTGCGCATCGCTTCTCCTTCCTTCCTCCTCCCGCCCGTCGGGGGCTGGAAAAACATTGAGGGGAGGAGGAGGAGGGGATGAAGACGGGGGGGGAAGGGGGCGGCTGAAAAAAAAATAAAAATCAACGGCCGAAACCAGCATCACTGCGGCGAGCCCTCCGCGCCGGGACGAATCCCTCGCCCCCCTGCCCGGGCCGCCCCCCGGCTTTGCATCCTTAAGACAGGTGTCGTCCCCCCCNATCCCCGGCCATGGCCACCAAAATCGACAAAGAGGCGTGCAGGGAGGCGTACAACCTCGTCAGGGACGATGGCACCGAGGTGAACTGGTAGGTGGTCCCCCTCCTCCCCCGGCATCTCCCGGACAGGCAGCGGTGCGCTGTGATTGCCCTTCTCCTCTCCCTTCTCCCGAAAGGGTGACTTTTATAGACCTTATTCCCCATCTCCTCTCCCCCCTCCTTCCTTAAGGATGCTATTTTTTTTACAGTATGTTCTTCCCCATCCCCTCTTTTCCCTTCCTAAAGGCTGACTGTTAAATATATTACTCACCTTCTCTTTTTCCCTTCCCAAAGGGTGACTTTTAAATGTATGATTCCCCTTTTCTCCCTCCCAAAGTGTGACTCAAATGTATTATTCCCCTTCTCTTTTCCCCTTCCCAAAGGGTGACTTTTAAATACAACGGCTCCACAATCGTCCCTGGAGACCAAGGGGTAGAGTATGAAGCCTTTAAAAGGAAATGCACAGGTAAGCTCTGTCTCAGTTGCTTTGGCACCTTTGGTTTCTTGCTGCCCGGTGCAAGGAGGGGGGGATCAGGATGGGAGAAAACTTGGGTAAACTGGAATTAGTGGTGCTGCTGCCCCGAGTCTGCCCTGTCCTGCACAATCGGGTCTCCAACTCACTCAGGTCCATAGTCCAGCCGGTCCTTTGTCTCACCCTCAGACTTAAGGTCCTCTGGGCTTTTCTTCCCCTCCTTTGCACAATTTTTCATTGCTTCTTGGTTCTAAACAAGATAAAACGCTTGATTAACAATGGTCTCCTCGTAGTTTCAAAGCATTGCTGAAGAGCAAGAGCGACTCGATGTTTTGTGGCTAAAAGGATGCAGTCACACAGACTGTTTGGCCATAAAACTCTTCTGTAAATTGTATTCATAGTGCTGAAATAACTGCAGTTAGGCGGCCTGCTCAGATTTTTTTAAGAATATGAAACCTGAGAAGAGGGTGGTTATGCTGAAGATTGGCTCAAACAATACAGAGCTGAAAACAATCGTGGATGTGGCGTTGCTCAACCCCAACAGTTGCGGCTCCGGCTTTAAACGTGGCAGTTGATTGTTCAACTATCGGCCGTCAAACATTCACACGAAAAGCAAAGCCTAGGGAAAATGAAAATGAATTGAGGAATATTCCATTTCATCCAATCTCAACTTTTCACACATTTTACAGAAGCGGGCTTTGATTTCTCAGAATAACTTATAGAGGGAATTTGTAAGGCTTTTCCTACTGTCTTGGCTGCTGTTTGACAATGTCACCACCTGACATGAGATGCGAAGCATTTGTACTAGTTCTGGACTGTAACAAAGTCTTCCTCGCTCGTCTAGTTACTCTACAATCGAGCATTATGTATCAATCAAGTTAACCTGTATTTTTAGATTTACGTATCTGTCCTGTACACTGAATTGTGTATTGAGCAGTCTCTAACTTCTCAAGGTGGGGCGAGTCCCGGAGGCACTGGAGTCAGAGTCCCACAGCTATTGAAACACCAATTGCTGTCCAAATGGCTCTGCCAAGTCCTAGGGCTTGGCTGTATTGTAGGGAGTTGGAGGGGAGAACTTGCAGTAACTTAAATGAGGGCAGGACTGGTCTGATCAGTCAATAAATATCATAGGAGAAAAATACGTTTTAGTCCTTGGAAAGCAGCCGCTAAATCAAGAGGGTTTAGACTGCTCTGCTACGACATTTGCAGTGGGGAATTACTAGGATTAACACAGCTCCTCATTTCCAGCTGTTCTGGAGACCTTTGCCGGGACAATTCTCAAAACCGAAAAGGATCCCCTTGTAGTTGATGTCAGAAGAGCTAATGCCCTGTAGCACAAGAGCTCCTTCCCACCCAACTCTTCCTAATGGCAACACAAAGTGATTCCCAGGAATAGGGCGAAATCCTGGGCTCAGCACTTCTGAAGTTCCTGTCAACATTATCTAAAGGGTTGGTAGTCTCCTTGGGAGCCAACAGCCCCAGTATCTGAGTGCCATGTTCTTGGTCTCCTCCTCTAGCCAAGATAACTGAGCGTCTCCAGACATCTGAGGCTTGCAGGGGGGAGCATTCACCATTTATTTTCCCTCCTTGTTTTTAAGGAATCCACCTCTTATTTTGTCGGAACTGATTTTAAATGTTGTGTCTGGAGTGACACCCTCTCAAGAGCAGTTCCTATCTTCTCTTCTGCAGCAAAGGGAATGGTTTTCTCCAGCAGCTAAGCAGGCAGAGGGGCTTTGGCAGAGAGCAGTCACTGGTTGGGCCGGGGCAGGATGGTTATAGCAACTAATGCAGGCACATATTGCACTCTGGAAGAAGGCCAGTTTTGTTTTCTTGCCATCATTTGCATGTGCCAAACTCTTATTTATAAACAAGGTATGGAACCAGAGAGAATGTAAGGAAACCCGGTTTCCTTAAACCAGCAGAGCACCGAGCTGGGGCAACACTGAAGCATTTTCACAGCAAGAAGGAAATGTTGCATGTTTTAGGCGTTGGCACAGTAAGGGAAGAGTTAAATAAGGGGCAGCTGTGGGGTAGACTGTGGCCTATTGTTAGCCTTTAATGTGGAGCTAAATCCCTTATAGCTGCTCCATTGCTCCCTGTCCCTCTTCCTTCTTTCCCTCTTCCTGTGCTTGCAGCTGGTATGGACTGCTCCTTGGCTGACCAGGGGCAAGAGGTTGTCCTCAGAGCAATCTCTGGAGCACAGCTGGTGAAGGCTTAAAGAACTGGGCAAATTCAGGTACCGGGTTCTTGGCTGAATGCTAGAAAGGATCTTCCTCCACCCACGAATTAGGGTACAACAGTTGGGGAAGCAAGAGACGCAAGTTTCGGTGCCTCCATCTGTGCAGCAACCCTTCGCCTGGACCACTAGACGTAGACAGGAAGCAAGGCTACAGTGAAGTTGGAGCTTTCCTTCCCATCTGGAAGAAAGGTGCCAAATGTTACTATGAAGTAGAGCCAGTTGGAATATTTCTACTGAAACAAAGTCAGTAAAAAAGAGTAGGAAGGGAAGGGAAGAGCTGCTAGATACTACTCCTTCCCATTGCTGTCTATTTCCTCCTGATCCACATGCCATCTCCTTCCACATTTTGCCAGAGGGGAGAAGAGCTACTATTAATGCAAACAGCTTTGGAAAATGTATTAAAAGGTAAAAAAAAAAGCCCTGGTACCAGAATAAACTTCCTTCTCTGTTTTGAATTCCTGTTCTGTGAAAAACACTGCCCTGAAAGCCACAAAACACTGCAGCTGCCTCTGGTGGAAGCTGAGCATAATTTGGTGGTTGAAGGTGAGAGCGGGAGCTGGAATTGAAAGCCTCAGCGTGCAAAGTGTCACCAAGCCCCTCCGTCAGAGCTTGCTCTGTTCTACTTTCTGCACCAGCTATTTCAGTGCTGTTCTGAGTGGCAAACATCCGTGTCCTTCGCTTTCTTTAATAACCATTCTTATTAAAAGCACCTTCTGTATGTGGTACATATTGCTTCCCTCCAGGGCATTAAATTACGGAGCAGGCAGTGTCAGTGTGTGCTAATTCATGTGGCTCCGAGACCAAGGTCTTTTGTGCAGGTTTGGAAGACGTTTGCCTGTGGTGGATATCCTGCCTCCTGCAACGACAGAGGTTAGGAAGGGCTGGAGGGGGTTGTTGGCAGCAGGGTTGTATTTTGCTTTTTCTTTCCCCCATACATAGCCCTTTTCATGCAGAACCGTGGCCCAACCCATTACTGCTTCTGCAAAACTCCTCGGGGAACAAGGGTGGTTGAGAAAAGAAACTGAAATTACTTCTTTTAATGAAAGTAGCGGTTCAAAAAGACCGTGTTAGAAACCAGCTCTCTGCAAACCTCCAGCAAAGCTCCCTGGGCTGCTGTTGGAGGAAGATGCTGAGCTCCTGGGGCGGTGAGGTCCATACCCTGAGCCGGGGACTCCTGCTGCCCCCAGTCTACCTTGTACTGGTTTCATGACTCTCACTGCTCTGCTCTCAGATGTGTTGCACATCAGACCCACATGTTATATATAACCTGGGGTGGAGGCTTTTTCTTCCTAAAGCTCTTTACTCAGCTTTGTGTACTAGCAGAAAAACAATGAAGGAAGTACATAATCAAACTAATCAGCCTTTTCCCATCCTGCTGTTTGGGGACAGCGGCTGCCATTCTTGAAGGAAGAAAACACGGTAAGAAAAGCTTCTTTAGTGCCCTTTTGTTCAAGGTCCCAGGATTATGCTGCAAACACAGCCTGAACCTTGGACTTTGGCATTATCAGCCGCTGTCATGCTGTTGCTGTCAAGGTTTGTGACAGGCCACAAGACAACTTAAATACTTTGGCTGCGAGGTAGTAGACTCTCTTTAGTCTCAGGCACTAGTCTTCTGTCTCCCAAAAAACCAGCCCTAGACATGTGAAGACCTCTCCTCCAGCCTATCCCAAAGTAAAGTCAAGAAGGTTGGTTTAAAACACCATCACAGTAAAGCCCTTACATGATCAGGAGGTGGCTGCTGGTGGCGCTTCCTCTTGCAGTCCTGCATAATGACCAGCGTACGTGACTGTCTTGGCCTTTGTCTGACCCAAAGAGTCTGGAGACCAAAGTTGAGGCCGTTAATTGTGTCAGGGTCATTAAACACACAGTGTAGACACCCCCTGTGTCTCCTGGCTAAGGACTGTTTTGGTTGGGCTTAACAGCACAGATTACCTCTGCATTAAACAAGGACTTAATTCAAGGCTTCTGATCCATTTTACTTCACAGTTACAGCTCTTGCCTCTGCAGATGGCATGGATCCAGATGTGGCATTAATTTGGTGTTTAGCAGTACGTGCCATCAGTACACTTTAAAAAACAAAAACCAGCCGAGCTGGTGGATTTGAAGCCAGAAACACAGATAAGAGTTGAAGGTTATTGTATGGAAGGATGTGAAAGCTCTTGGGTTTGTTTTTTTTTTGTTGTTGTTGTTTTTAATTTCAAAGTCTCATAACTGGGCTGGTGATGCTGTTGCTGAGAAGAGTAGAATGACAAACGACTGAGATAGATACTGAACTAAAAGTCCTGTCAAAAACATCCGCTAAAACTTTTCCGTGTGTCAGTGATACCTGCTGGCAGCGGCCAGCTCGCCTCAGTTCCTGTATTACAAAGCAGCAGAGCATTGCAGTATCTCTGTGGTTTATTTTAAACTTTTTTTTTTAACATATGTATTCTGCCATCAAGTAACAGAGAGGTCGGAAGACTGTGTTTCCCCCCATGCCACATGTGAACAGTTGTTTTTCAGTGCATCTCTGACAAAAGAAATAATGAGCCTTTTATTTGGAAAACCCCAGTCCAGATAAATAATTGCAATGACAGCATGAAATGGGATAGTTATTCATGTGTCTGAAAAGATCAGACCAAAGCCACACTGTGCATTCAGCACGAGGAAGGAACTGAAAATCTTTGGTCTGAAATAAATACCCTATAAAATCATTTCTGGTTGACATAAAATATTAGGAAGAAAATAGAAATGGAACTGGCTGCTAAGACAAAGGCGAGCTCTTGCAGGCTTATGAGAATTGCCCTACCAGGCCTGGCCTGCATATAAAATTTAGGAGCTCAGAGTTGAGAAGAGATCACCGAGATTATGTTTGCAACCTTGGGGTGTAGGAAAGATTTGTAAAAATGCACAAGGACATATAATGAGATAGGTGCTTATCTGTATTTGGCCACATCTTAAGTTGCTAAAATGGGCTTCGTAAATCAGTCTCCTACTGCTTTTGTTTTCCCTCTTTAACATTTGTCTTGCCTGCTTTACCTCAGTATCTATTTAAGGGAAGACCTGGGGCCATGGGTAGCTTATGGGAATTTCACACTGTCTTTGCAGTGTTTCCCTGCCCGTGTGCCCCCCTGCTCGCTGTGAAAGTCCTACTCTTGGGAGGGTCAGCTGGAATGGCATGTGTTTGGCAGTGATTTCCTGGCTGCCAGCTGGAACTGTGGCTTAGACTACCCCTTGCAACGGACAGGAGGTTGTTTTAGGGAATATTCTCATTCATTTTGTGGGAGTAACTCATCAGGTCAAGTTCTGCACTGAAATAGTAAGTCTGTATTCAGCTTAGTTTTGTGATGCTTAATTCAAATAGGATGGCTGTGGGTCTGCATTCTGTGCTAAGCATAAGAACAGGTAAAGAAAAGCATTATATCTTTTGTTTTGAGGCCTGCCTGGCCCTTACTTCTGGCTGACTAACCCCAGCCGTTCCTCACCTCAGGGAAGGGTAAGAAAGCTCAGCTGGATCCCCCGTTTCCTCCCACTCTGCCCTCCAGTACATACCCAGGTCAGGAGAGAGACCAGTACAGGACCACTGTCAGTGGAGTAGCAGCAACTGATTGTGATGAAAGACTGCTGGTGGCTTCTCCTGGACCAGAGAAAGCCAGAGAAGTTAGTGTGGAGTCATCCTCCCCACGCATTTGTGTCCCAAGCACCTTGTCCTCCCGTCAGCCACCCCAGCTCACATGGAAAAGGTTTGGTGCCCTAGTTCCAGCATGCCCTGTGGTTAATGTCCCAAGGTCAAACATCTTGTGTTTGCCATACACAACTTAATGAACATGCTTGCATGAGGTATAGGGTTAAAGAAGGGGGAAAAAAAGGGTAGAAAGAAGTAGGGAAGGTTTTCTGTCTGCACTTCTAGCCATGTGACCACAGGGGTGACTGAAGAGGTGGAAAATTGACAAATTAATCTAAAGTGAATCCAATAGAAACAAGCAAAATAAATCCTTCATGAGAACTGTCACGTGCCACCAGTAATTCATTGTTGGGTAGAACACAAAAGCTGATCGTTCCATCAGCTGCCTTGCTGTGCGTGACCTTGGTTTAGCGGGCAGGTGAAACTGGGAGCAGTGGCCTTATCTCGGCATGTCTCTGGCTTGGCCATTCAGAGCTGTAAGACTTAAGAACCACGAAGCTCTTGACCGTGTGTTTCTTTCCTGCAGCTGTTACCTTTTGCTGATGAGTCAGTGCGTTTTAATCTAATGGGGAATTTTTTAGTGCAGCCGAACCAAAAGGCTTGAGTAAATGAAAAAGAGAATACCATCAAGGAAATCTCTACAGCTCGGCATCCAGCTTTGTTGACAGCCAAGGGAAGCTTAATCAGTATATTTGGAAAATCCTGCCTACTGATTAGTAAGGGGTTTGGAGAAAAATACTAAATGATGCTCATTAAGGCATTCATTGTATTTTCCATTGTTTGTGTAGCCCTATTGTCTTGCTGTACAACCGTAGTTAAATGAGTAGTGATATGAGTAGGAATTAATGTTGTTAATTTCTGTGGTTGGTAACTAGTGAGATCTTCTCAAATAAAGCTGCTGTTTCCGTTCTACCCAGAGCTATTATTTGCTTCTCTCTGCCCTGAAATTCATGGCTTAATGACTAGGAAGATGGTTGCATAGAGCTAGGCAGGATTTCCTCTTTCAGAGGAAATCTACTGTCTCTCTGTGATTTGTTAGACCCTCCCCCCTCAGCAATTCCTAAAACCACTGTAAGTGGCTTTGTGTGAAAAGGGGGGGTGGGGTGAGGGGTGGATATTAATACCTTGAGATTTCTAGGGAAATTGGCACTGGTGGTCTTGATGACTTCCAGCGCAGCGAGGTGATCTGCGAGGGTAGAACCGATTAACTGCGGAAGAAGAAATCTGGGAGAATAAAAGCATTTGTGTTTTGATCCCGTTATCGCTCTGAACATGCTTCAGACTAATTGTGAAACTCAACCATTTCTGCTGAGGGATTTTGACCTGCAGTTGGAGAGGCTCATACCCAGGATGAACTCGTGCTAAAAATCTCCACGTCTGTCCCTGTTGCCCTTTTAGGAAAAGAGCTGTGTTAATTGCTAAGGGCTCCAATTCACATTCCCTCTTGCCTTTATCTGCAGCTGCTGAAATGCTCCTCAGCTGCTGCAATTCACAGAGTGGCACATCAAGTTAAAGCATCACGTATTGGTAGTTTATATTAAATATAAACTGAAATTTAACAGCTAAAGAGCTTGTTCTGCCTACTGTGGGGATACAGCCTCTGTGGGGAGGCAGGAGAAAGCATGTAGCTTGGGTGTAACTTTTCAAGCCCCCACAGGTAAACCTGCCTCAGGTAAATTCTGCCCAAGATCGTGACTCAGAGCCCCACATCTAACTTCAGTTGCTCATTAAACTTATTGGGACTTAAAATGATGAAGTAAGAGTTGCTCATACTCACTGAGTAGTAGGTGATCTAATAGATAAAAGCCCATCTGGGATTGCTGCGTTTGGCTCTTGTAGGTGCCACAGATCAAGCTGCTTTCAGGCAGGATGGGGAAAGCACTCAGCACTTCTGCTGAGAAGGAGATCCTGCTGCTGCCAGTGATCTGTGGGTTCACGTCAAATTAAAGGTCCTGCTGACAGATAAATTCCTTCAGCCTCCTTTCTACGTTGCTCTGAAAAAGCACTGCAGAAAAACTTGGAACTCTTCACATTCATTATAGTTTTGCATTATCCTAATTTTCAAGGGGCATATTCCAACACGGTCTTCGGGATCTGTAAGAACCTTGGGTAGAAGGAGCAGGGATGAAAACCCTACAGCCTCAAGGTGGAAAGCGATGGGTGCATGGGAAGGGCTGTGACACGGTTATAGTGCAGTAGAGGGCAGGACTTGGTGACATTAAAGAGCCTTCAGCACTGTGTTCCCAGAGGAACCCCAGTACAATTCTTAGCAGAGTGTGGCCTCCTTTACTGTCAGATCTGGGAAAGCAAGGTTTTTTCATAGAACTGTTAATAGTAACGTTAGGGGATTTACTGCCTCTCTTCACCTTGGGTATTTCCTGGCTGTCGGTTCATTTATGGTTCTAATCAATCTTGGGAAGAGGATTTACTGTCAGAAACAGGAGTCTCTCTGTGCATTTCTTGTACTTGCCAGTAATAGGGTATCTGAGAGAACTTTTGTTTGCCCTCACTGTCAATACACATGATTCTTACTCTCCTTCCAAAGATCCATCAAGATTTTTCTTTTTAATAAGATCGCTCATTCTTTTCACTTCAATTTTGAAATCTTCAGAGATTGTTTTAAACACTGTACAGGCTCACACACACTGCTACACACATTTTCCATTTTCCCCCAGTAGTCCTCTGTCAGTGGCAAAAAAGTACATAGAGAACAAAATAAGGAGAACATAGGTGGTTTTGTTTCAGACTTAAAAATGTCTATAATCAAAGTGAAGTTGTCTTTACTCACACTTTGACAAAACAAAGTGTGAAAGAAACTCTGGGATCTCTCAGCTTTCAGAGAATGTCCCACTAACACCCCCCAACC
>VXBW01006202.1:637373-694125 GCA_013400375.1 Thinocorus orbignyianus
GCAGCTTATTTTCTGGGGATGAGCAATTAGAGCTGCTTTTTCCCTGTCCCCAGAGTTCCTGGGGCTGTCCTGACCATTCATGGAGCATGCCGTAACAGATCCAAGGATCCGAGGGGCTGTTGGCAAACGTTACTTCACCTGAAGTCTGTGTTTTCACCTGGCAGTAGTCAAGACAGAAAATAACTATAAAACATGTTGAACTGGTCACAACAAGTGTGGCCAGGATTAACATGATTCTGTTCAACCAGCAAGTTTGTTCTTCTATTTTGAGTCATCTCATTTCATCTAAAAGGTCTTGAGTGACCTGTAACAGATGAAGTAGCTATGATTAGGTATATTCCACGATTGCACAACTGTCCATCTGCTCTGCTTTTCTGCACAATCCTGGTTGAAGCCTCCAGTACTGTGCCAGCTACTGAGGCTGGAGATATGAGTGGATGGTATCATACACTTTCCAAGTGCCTGAGATCATGAAGGCGTCCAACTGCCTCAGTTGATGAGCCACCCTGCAATGAAGGAACGAACTCTTCGAGACAAGGAGTTCACAAGGTTTTTTGCACATATGGCCAGACAAAATAACTCTAGTCTGGTGTGATATAGCAGGAACCAGCTGTGAAGCAAAGATCAGAACAGTTTTAAAATCCAAGGCCTTTGTAAGGAGTAGAAAAGCACATCTGGGGAAGTAATTGCAGATTTTTCTTTTGTTCCTTCTTTTCCCCTCCTTCTTGTAAACTCATACCACAAGTGAACCAGAAATGTTCCTGAAGAGGAGGAAAGGATCAGATTTGTACAATAGCCAGTTTCTGCATATGTGTTATGAAATGCAACCCTAATTCTGCTATCCTGTAAGAAAGAGACACTGGGAAATCCCTTTCTTCCCTTCTTGACCAGTGACCTGTAGATAAATGATCTGGCAGAACATAACTGGGGTTAGCTCTGTGCTTAAGCTGCCCATTAACTGTATTTTAGCCATTTCCAAATATACTAGGAGCACACTGATGAGGCATGGGGTGGCCAGCACAGCCAGATTCCTCCCAGTAGTTCAGAACACCCTAGGAAGAGATAGACCTACCACTGGCAAAGCGCACCTTGCAAGCAAAGGGCATGTGAGCACAGCCCCTGTATTGCCCTGTTAATCCCGAACGATGCTATTGCAACACCCGATCAGTGCCCTGACTTGGTCTTTAATTTGGGTAATAGTCTCATCCTGGAAAGTGGCAAGGCAGGGATGTTTCTGTTTTCAATCACTTTACCCTTCTTGCTTTGTCTTTCCAGATGATGTTCGATTGTTCGGCTTTGTCCGATTCACCACCGGCGATGCCATGAGCAAGAGAGTCAAGTTTGCCCTCATCACTTGGATTGGAGAGGATGTCAGTGGCCTGCAGAGAGCCAAAACTGGAACCGACAAGACTCTGGTCAAAGAAGTAGTACAGGTAACCTCTTACTTCTGCTTTAACCACCAGTTCTTATCACTTTTACCTCAACAAACACCAACAGGAGGTAAGAGAGAGGGAAGGATTGGATCACCCTTCAACTTAGTAGTTAATCCTTTAAAAAAAAGACAGTTCCCTGTTGCCTCTCTTCCTACAAGGAAGACTTAAAATCTGCCCTTTGAGCACTCAGCTATAAAGGAGCCCTTTAGAACTTAAGGCTGTTTTAACATATTTCATGAAGAAGGAATATATGCTCTCCCCTCCTCGTCACCATTAAGATGTTTCCCATCTCCTTCCTCCAAATGGAAATAACATAATATTGAATGGTAGACAGCAAGGCAGTATTAAGTTAAGCAGGTAAAATTAAACAGAAAAACCCACACCCTTGTTTAAACTTTTCTCTTGAGGCCTTTTGTCTCAGCACAATGAATTCGTGGACTGAAGTCTGAAGTCCCTATCAGTACCAATTAACTAAGAGCTCTTAATAACTAACTAGATTTGAATAGTTTTCTGTTTGGCTTTAGGCATAACAGGGAAAAAGAGAAATGCACTTAGTATACACCTTGGAAGGGCTTCACTTAAATTTGTCTGCCCCAGCCGAGCTTATAATTTAACTGTGTCAGAGCTTCCCAGGGTACTGGGCCTCACTCTGCCAGGCTCTGAGCTCAGTCCAAGTGAGTGAAAAGAAGCAACTTTTGCAAGAGAAGTGAATCGTTTCATCTGAAGAAGTATTTAAAGCAAGATTAGCTCTTTCAACTAAACCTCTCCGATGCCTGAGAAATGATCTTGCTGCACTTGGAGAACAGGATGACCGCTGAAATAATCTCCCTCAGTAACTGTGTTCTTGCCAATGTAAAGAAACCTCCCAGTAGGACAGTATCAAGGATGAGAATGTAGTGCCCCTCAATTGATTGCTAGTTTGTATGAAACAAAAGATTATATTTAGATAAGAAGCATGAAGAATGTAAAAAAATAAATCATATCCTTCTAGAAGATAAGCACTGGTGCTAAATCTTTGAAAATGACAACCACGCAGAGGAGTCCATTCTGAAAAGAAACATCCATAATGACATCTGAGAGATAGGAAAGCAAATCTCTGTGAAGCAGCTGAAACTATGTAATTGTAGCTGAAGGTGAAATTATAGATTACTCATTAGTAATGAATGACTCTTACATGAGTCACTAAGCCCAAGATTTTTTTAAAAAAGATGTTTAGACTATTTATTCCTATTGAGTTGAACAGCATTCCTGAATGCTGTTCTAAGATCTGTTCCTCAGGTCTGTTACATATAATTTGCAATTTTAAGTGTTTTATCTTTGATTAGTAGTCTGTATGAGTTAATAACCTGGTGGAACATTAACCATTCTTGGCTGTTACTTAAAAGCTTTCACATTCCAATTAATCTGCACTAAAATATGAAAACAATACAACTTGTGCTTCATATGTTTTTACTGAGCAACTATGTCTATAACCCACTCCAAAGCATTTCTGAATGCAATGTCAATGGTGGTCTCCTTTCCATAAGAAGTTATCTTGACAACTATTTTGAATAGTTCTAGATGTGCAGCTGAATCCCTGGGTGGAGAGGGATAAAAGCAGAATTACTTTCTTCTTTTTTAAATGTAACCTTGCAGATAATCTGTCGAAACAAAAGAGGGCAAGAAAGTCCAACTGAAATTCAGTGGAGGGAATTTATCCCAGAGCTATTTCACTTTTACTGGTTTTCTTGACCTTCAAGTACATTCCCAGTCATCCCACTGCTTCCGATTTTTACAGATTGAGATGGGTTATACTAGAAAAATATAGTTGGTTGGTTGCTGTAATGATAAACTACAAATCTGACTCAGTGTTGGTTCATCATTTGGAATAACTAGTACCCTAAAGTGGGAATTTATTTCTTTCCAAACCCTGAAGAGCATCTAGGCTACCGATGCAGTTTGGCTCTCTGCAGTTTTAGTTGCATGCATGGCCCATGGGTGCCACAGGGCTCTCATTCCAAGGAAGCGTGGCACGAGGAGGCTTTTTGTACAGCAGGTACCAGCTTTGATTTTGTGATCTATAGAAGTCATCGGTTGGGATTCCAGAACAACAGCTCTTTGGTCTGAGAAGCCCACAGTGAAACGTGGAGGATACTCTCTATCTTGTAACATTTGCCAAAGCTAGCTGTGGCTTTTTATTTAAAACTAGAGCTCCAGTGTGAGGAGAGGCCTGCTTTATATTCTCTGCTACCTTGTAGGTGCATTGATGAGCTACGGTTGAGCTCTGCTCAAAGCTGAACAAATGCCAATAAACATTGTTCTTCTGCCGAGATGCTCAAAGTGAAAGACCAGCCAGCTTGAATGCTGCCTAGGAATCAAAACCCACCATGCTGCATCTGTAGAATAAAGAGCGTTCACACATGGTGATTATTAACGGTCTCCTAGAAGCACCTGCCATAAGGAAAACGTAAAGGATATTAACTGTTGAAGAGTAGATTACGGGGTTGTGAACAAAAGGATGGAATATTATAAAGCAAGGAAAGGAACCGGGTTGCCCTCGCTTTTGTATTCCTCCCTTGGAAGGGGGAGCAGGTGCTGTGAAATCTACAGAGAGGTAGCTTGGGAAGCAATACTGGTAGTCAGAGGAGGATGATTCCAGAAAATCTCTCAGGAAGAAAGAAAAATTTATTTTTAGCTGTATTAACTGTAAAATTAAAGGGATGGATCTCACCTGGTACAAACAGCTATAGTTCTCCTGATCTGTACTAGCTGAGAATCAGGTCTTCTTGCTTATTTGGGACTATCTGTATGACCTCTTTAATATTGTTGGAAAACGTGTTTTGCATTTATTGTATTTATTTTGGATTGTAAAACAATGCATTTTGCATTTAAGGAGCTTTCAGTAGCTTTTTTTTTTTCCTCACAGCCATTTATTTTCCATCCTTTTCTTTTTACCTCAGCGTGAAATCTTGGCTCAATCCTGTGACCTGGTGCAAGCAGTTCAGCTGAGAGCAGGTTAGAAGTAAGGCCAGGACGGAGAATGAGTATTTATCCTCTTAAGGGTGTAGCTAAGTACTAGTGTGTGGAGTCTTCCCTGTGAAGATGGAGACAGAATAAGGTGATGCAGTAGCCCAGCTTTTCCCCACTGAGCTTCTGTCTAGGCCAAGGACAGATGTAGGGGTGGGGAGCAGTCTCATGCTTTGCAAACTGTTGCTTAAGATGTTTGTGAGTTCATTCCTGCGGTACAGTCTATAACTAAATCTAGAATGATCTAAACAGCTAAGGAACTTTCTGAAACATTAAGCCAGCATGACTTAAACTCCAAGGCTGCATCTTATTTGTCATCAGCAGTAGCATTTCTTATCTTGTGCATGGGGGTGAGCTGGCAGATGCTTCTAGTGAGCCTCACATGCAGCAGACCCCACAGCATTCGTGTCCTCTGCACAGCTGTGGTTCCATCACTGGGAGCCACTAGTTGTCATGCCAAGGTTGTACCCAGCTGCCAGCAGATACCAGCTGAACAGAAAGGCTTTGGGCATATTTTCTACTTGGCTAAAAAGAAAATCATCCAGAGCTAGTCTTAAACTCCTGTTTTATGTCTCTAGCAGTGAGGATGGTTCTGCCTTGTACCTCCTTTATATGCACAAGCTGTGGCTTATTCAACAGCCTTAGTACAAATCCATCCAAGAGACTCCCTGTGCTCTGAGGGCTGTTGTTTTGACCTCTTTTATTCCAGAGGCCCAGAAGAAACAGGTCGGCCAGCTTAAGCCCAGAAATCAAGGCAGTTGTAAGCTGCTTGTCGTGGCCAGGAACGGCTGCCAGCATAAGACTCAACTCAGCCATAAAAATTCCTGCAAGGTGAAACCTGACAGATATGGATTTTAAGTACAGGAGCATCAGGCCTTCAGTGCAAAGGGCTGTGCACTTGGAGGAGAGGCAGAGGGATGATGTTATGGTGCTTTTCTTGGAGTAAGGACAAGCCCAGGCGTAGCAGCTGTGGGTCTGGGAGCGCCAACCGGTGCTACTGTGGTCAGGTTTGGATGTAAACGCCGAACAACTGAAAACAGGACTCGGTTTCCCTCTGAGTGTTGGTTCCTCTCTGTGAACTTATTGCCCTTCACGACTGCATTTTCTACCAGGAGATTTTAACCCTTCGTTTGGCAGCATGGAGGTCCTTTTCCTGACTGAATTCCCTTGCAGGGCTGTCTCAGCAAAGGGACTGCCCAACCACGTCCAGTTTTGTCTTATTTTCCATGCATTTTTACTCTTCTCTGCTTTTTTTCAATCTCCTGCCCCCACAAAGTCATGTGCTCTGTTATTTGCCTAAATCATATTCAGAGTAAAACAGCTTTGCTTCTGTGAGCAAATATTCATGGCATTTTATTCATCATTATTTTTGTAGAGGAATTTGCCTGGCTTTAGTGATGTCAACAAGTTTGCTGAGTTCCTGCCTTGGGAGCTCATGGCCAGATCTTTTTTTGTTCACTGTTCTCTTTTCCTCTGGATTCCTCACTTCAGTGATGCTGGTACCTCATGAGGGGGAACCCACTCAGGGGGTTACTGCCCCTGCTCTTGGGACAGACACAACACATATAACTCTGTGTTTGTGTATTAGGTTTCTCATATTAATACAGTGGCCTAAAAAGAAGATGGATTAATTGCTTTGTAAGAGGCATTCAGAAAATCAAACTCATATGGTAATGCCTGTATCACAGTGGCTTTCAGATAGTCTTTCTCAGGAGGGTGAGAGAGATACTGCTGGGAAGGCAAGCAGAACTGAGCCTTTTGGCTGATTTTCCTGTTCTGGTTTACTGTAATGACCCTACCAAATGGATATGGATTT
Organism: Thinocorus orbignyianus; assembly: GCA_013400375.1. NCBI lineage: Eukaryota > Metazoa > Chordata > Aves > Ciconiiformes > Thinocoridae > Thinocorus > Thinocorus orbignyianus. The sequence continues at coordinate 643,629 of VXBW01006202.1, forward strand.
ACAAGAACTCCTAGTCCTAGACTAGAGAAAGTGGTAACTTTATAAGTAACTTCTTTGGGCCAGAATAAGGAGCCTCTCATCACCCCCCATCTGACACCCAGCCCTGTGACTTTGTCAGTGGGATGCAGCACTCATTGGAAGAATTTGCAGATCAGCTGAATTGCATTTCCCATTGCTGAGAGACGTGTTTGCCAGAGGTTTGGGCTGGCTTCTCCCAGCTGCTGGAATGGTTCCATGTAAAAATTGGCAAGGAGTAAATTTGAAGAGAGGGGCTTTGCTGATAGTTTGGACTCCAGGAGCAGATTGCAGGACCAAGTTTGGTGTAGGCAGATATAGCAGAGGGCAGCGGTACTGCATGGCTAAAGGGCACTTGTCACTTCATAGCTTTCCTTGGACTCAGAGAAGCCCTGCTAGATCACACCTCTGCTGCAGCCACAGGACGTGTCCTTTCTTCCCCATGACCTCAGATCTAGGTCTAACACCACGCTGGAAAAGAAACATGGGAGATTTTACCTCCTCTGTACTGCATCTGCACTGAAAATAAGATGACCAGTGGATGGGAGTGCTAACGTTAACCACAGTGGAACTGAGGATTCTGAACACCTCTGGAGGCTGCTGCAAGCCCCAGTGTAAATAAAAAAGGCAAGAAGCTGCTTGACTACCTGGCACCATCCCTAGATTCTAAGAACCCATGTGTCTGTAGACGATACAAGGATTTTCCTTCTGGCTTCAGGCCTACCCATGCTGGGATTTATAAGGGTCTCTGCAGACCTATTTGGTACAGTATCTGCACCAAACAGATTTTCCCTTGGCCAGCTTAGGGAAATTTTACGGTCCCATATGCTAAACATTCAGGGCCTGGAACAGGAAGAAAATCTTCTCCACCCTTACCCCCTCCCCCCAAAAAAATAAAGTTTTCTGGATGAGAAAGGCTGGATTGAGTTTGCTGCACAAACTTCGTGCTTCCCAGGGAGAGACACAGGCTCAGTTTTTGCAGCCTGACCAGTGTGGTTGGAGCCCATTTATCTGTGTAGTGTTGCATGGGGCTGGCACAGGGGATTGGATTGCAAAATTGTGACTCTGCTACTTGGGCACAAAGAGAAGCACGTGCTAGACAGGTATATTGAAGAACCTCGAGTAAATCTTACTTTTTACATTGTGTTCAATGATTTGAGAAGCAAAGTGGTCACTGTTGTGTCGTGAGAGTGATAAATGGCATCATTGTTTTTGTTATCTGTAGGCTGCTGCTGACTCTGGGATGAATACAAAGGCTAGAATTCACTCAGAGGGCTTGCTGCGGTTGTAAAACGCTTGGGGATAGGGGAGGAGAAGAGAAAAGGAAGTGGAGGATGTAAAATGAAGACGTGTGTCAGCAAAGCGAGGGCCCAAGCGTCAGAGTTATGCTCCGTGCCTTAGGCAGCTATAAATGTGCTGCAATTCTCTTGAAAGGCAGTAGATACCGGTATGTGTGAGAAGAGAAAGCAGGGACTTTCCCCACTCCAGGCTTTTAAGGGCAGAAAGAAAATCTGGTGGCAGAACAGAAATCTGGCTGAAGTCACATACCTGTTTGCATTGCTGTGAGATGCTAGAAGCCAGGATCTTTCCTGGTGTTTTGCAGCAGCCAATTTGCTATGATTGGTTATTTATAAATACAGATGACAGTCATGCCGAATAAGGACCATTGCCTGGTCTAGCTCACATCAGACCCAATTAAATCAGTGAGGGATATTTTTATATTCTGTCGGTTTCAGAAGGGACAAAAAAGGAGTGAACTCTGGGTAAGATGGCCCTTGGCTGAAAAGTGTTTCTGTTGATCATGAGTACCCAATCTCTTCATCTGAGAGCCAGAGTCCCTCCTGTTTTCCTGCCCTGATGACATAAGAGGAGGTTTCAACTGTCTCTAGAATACTTACATGCCTCCTTTCACCTTGTGATTTGTGCCCTGAGCAAAACCTCAGCCCCAAAGAGCTCTAACAGTGAATTAGGAGTGATGAGGGAGGCTGAAGAAGGGTCAAGCAGGACATTGAAATCGTGAGTTCCAGGCAGCATACTCACCTAAAGCATCTTCTCCCTTTATAGCCAGGCTTGATGAGACATCGTGGTAGGTAAGAGCCCATGTGAAGAACCAAAGAAGTCCCCAACAGCACCTGCCAGCAGAAAGGAATAAAGTAAAGAGTTATTAATAGCAGTGACCCAGATTGCACTCTGAGGTACAAATCTGGCACAAGAGGTGGCCCAGTCAGCTAAGAGGATATTGAAGAGTGGCTGGGAACATAACCCATATGGCCACTACTAGGGGGAGATTGTTCCAGCCTTGCAAGTTGTCTCAGTGTAATTCACATGAAATAGTGGCTGATGCCCACAGATCATCACCTCGGAATCATCTGGATAACTGTCTAGTTGAGAAGACATTTGAGTAAAATTTACTTCCCCTTTGTTCAGGCATGAGTGCACTTGCAGTTTTAAATTCAGAATTTAATCTGGAGACCAGACATTGAAGAAAACCCTCCCTGAGTTTCTAAAATACACGTGTTTTAATAGAATCCCCCTCAGAAATTATTTTACAGGCAGATCTCACAGAGGTCAAGGCAAAGACTAGCACTGAACTCATGCAGTCCTGGATAATCAGTTTCTTGAGATGAGGAAAATTTGTTAAACCTGTTAGCATGTAAAAAAGAAATTGAAAAGGCTCGGCTCAAAAATCATGTAGATAGCACATCTCAGTGATCATCAAGCAGCTGAACATCATTTGTTTGGTCTCGGCAAGAGCCAAGCTGTGCAAAGATCTCACACAGAAGATCTGGAAGTAGGACACTTGTTTGTGTGACCAAATCTGATATTTTGAGCAGTCTGCCTCTTCATTTCCCATCTCAGAAAGAAAGGTTTCTTTCTGTAAATTAAAAAAAATCTCTCCCTTTTTCCCTGAACTCTGCTAAAACATGGATGAGTGCCTGTAACGTCTGTCTGCTCTCACACCAGAAAAGCCCACCACTGAAGTGTGGAGCAAAATGGTGCTGTGAGGCAGTTGCTGTTTCTCAGGATTTTGTCTCGCTGCTGATAAACTAAAGCAGAGCAGACAAGGCTTCTCGTAGCTGCTATGAGCTTTTGGGTTTTTTTTCCCCGTAAGCATCTCTTCGGTAGTGTGGATTTCCTACAGTGTGAAACAGGATCAGCTGCAGCCTGGGAGATCGCTGTGGGGGAGGGAGCCATTTTGCTCTCCCTTCCATTTTTTCCACTGCATGAAAGAGGTGCTGAGGCTCTTTCAAGCTGAATCCTCCTCCACCCCCTTCCTTTACCCGACTCTGATCCCAAACTGAGACCCTTGAGACGCTGCCAAATAAAGAGCTCTCCCATGGCTTAGAGTCTGAAACCAATTAGAAACACCTGCCAACCCCCATCCTCCACAGTTGTGCCGGGGTTGTTCCAGCGCTGGGGAGACCTGGACAAGCCAAGTGCTTCTCTCTCAAAGCGTTGCCTCATTCTCCCAGGCAGCCTCCGTCACCTTTCAGGGCACTGGCTGCCCAGGGAGCCAGGCATTGCAGCTTTCCTGAGACATTTCAGTGGGGCTGTTGGGATTTTTAATTCATTTTTTTTGTTGTTGTGGCCAGTTTGTCCCTGGCCCTGCAGAGTGCAATGGATGCTTGTGTTTTTTATGCTGTCTAAAACCTCTGTGGGCTGGGGGGAAGGGTAAGACACATGCAGTGTTCTCCGTTGTGGTGAGGAAGTGAAGGAAAATGCTAAAGCAAGAAGCAAATGTGCATGTTTGCATAAATGCCCGTGCACACACACGCATTCTACCCTTGCTGTGAGACACAAAGGAACAAATCCCTGACTGTAGTGACACTGCCCCAGTGACAAGTGCCCTAAAGGCACCGTGGCGTCCCATTCACAGCAATCTGTTCTGAGAAAGGTTTTCTCTGTTCGCAACCTCACATCACAGCAGGCTGCCTGGGGCTTCCCCGTCTCCCATGAGTTGTGAAGAGCATTCAAGCAGCTAGATAGCTGCCCTCAGCACACAACTGTATTAATAAAGCATGTCCTTAAAGGTCACTTTGGATCATTAGACCACAGAGCATAGTAGAAACTATTAACAACACCAGCAGCCTGTCTAGTACAGTGTCTTGGTTTTGGCCATGATGTATGTTAGATAGTTGAGAGGAGGAGTCAGTGAGTCTACTGAAGTAAGACTTACTTGGTCCTGATACCATCTGCATGTTGCTCAATCCTCAATGGAAGCATCCTCCCATCAGCTGGTGGGGCACAGGGCTGTAGCGTGCTGCGGTGTAGTGCTGCTCTCCTTGTTTGGGGAGAAAGGCTCCTAAAAAAGACCAGGGCACAGATAGGATTAGTGAGTTGCCAAAGGTTATGCTGAGGGTCTGTGGCAGTAAGAAGGTTGACAATTCTGAGCTTTATAGTTTTCGTACTACTTAGGAAACGTGACCTAACTTAAATCATGCATTTATCACTAGGAAGAGTTGTTGCATAGGGCAGGATTGGATCTTGCAGCCAGCGACTGTAGAAATAGAAACATAAAGTTTCTCCAGGTTAAGTCTTGGGTTTTGCAATCACGAGTCTTCCATCTCATCCACAGCTTTCTATTTATCATCCCTGTCACAGTAGATAAGGGTATACAGCTCATAAAGCCATGGAAGCTGGATAACAGTTATTCAGAAACTTGAACAAGTACCCCCCCCCTTTTTTTAACAGGCTTTTTCTTTATCTCTTGCAGAACTTTGCCAAAGAATTTGTGATCAGTGACCACAAAGAGCTGGATGAGGACTACATCAAGAACGAGCTGAAGAAAGCAGGGGGGGCTAATTATGATGCACAGACTGAGTAAACGCACAAACCTCCTGGCACCATCACCTGGATCTCAAAGGGAGGGGAAAGGCACAACAAACTAACACAACTGAGAGATGAGGCAACTGAAATCCCCAGCTTTCTGTGTGTGCACCTAAGAACTCCCTTTCTTTGCATACAGCGGACTTTTCTTTTCCATTTCATCTCATGAAACATCCGTCTCTGGTTTGTTTTTATTTTTTTCTTCCCCCATTTTTTTAACTCAACTCTATTCAATGTTCTTGCATCTGTGGCATTTAGTTTTGGTTCTGCTTTCGTCCTGTTCAGCACTGTGTCTGTAGAGGCTTGCCATTGTGTCCTTCTTCCTATGTGTGCATGTCACTGTGTGTTTTAGTTGGGCTCAACCTGGTCTCTGAGGGTAGAAAGTTTTGAGGGAGTTCTGAACATCCATTAGTTTAATATTTTTTTAAATTTTTCTCACTGATATTCTCGTGAATAATATTTTTTTGCTGTTATAGGCTCAGATCAACTTGACTTCACTCAAATTTTGATTAAATTGTCTAAGCTTAAATATCTAGCAGCTTAAACAACAAAGCAAACAAAGAAATTCTTTGACTCTTGATAAATGGGAATAAATTTGCCTTAAGCATTGCTTGACAGTTGCTATGCTATGTGCTGCATCTCTCTCCCTCCCTCTTAAAAATAAGATCCAACATGATCTAAATGTGAGGGGTTTGTTGTTTTCCGAAGGTATCACGGCACAGTAAACTGAGGGGTTTAGAAATGTCTGGACACTTGTTCACTATTTTGTGTACATTGGTCTCGGGGTTTGTATTTGACTTTCGTAATGCTGGGGCTCAGGAGGTGAAACTGAAATGTGTAGAATTCCTTTTTAAATGATGTCTGAAAAAATAGCAGCCGCTGAATCCTAGCAGCCTTCTCTGCCCATGCCGCCCTTCCCCCCGCCCCCGATACTTTTTTTTGGAGTTAAACACAACATCTTCAGTGACCTGGGGCCTTCAGGCAGCGAACCATCCCGCAGCTGTGACTGAGGGATGGAGCAGGGCAGTTCTCTCCCAGTCAGGATGAAACATTCAACATCAGAGGTTCAGAAATAACCTGGGCACAGTTTGTTTGGTATCAGACCATCTGTTTAGAGGGCTTCTTTGTATGGCGCTTTTTTTTTTTTCCATCAAAGGTAATTGTCCCCAGAATTATGTGTAGGGGGAACACTGTGTTGTACTGGGGCTTGGGAGTCAGTGCTATAAACCCATTTCAGAAATAAATGTTTTTCAAGAACAGTTCTCAGCGACTCTGTTGTTCTTTTACCTTCCCTGCAACAGCAAGCCTATATTTAGGAGGTCTCTTAATACTTGGGTGTAAGCTCTTGCAATCTTGGGGCTATTAGGAGAATTAAACACTGGCTTAAATGTAAAATGATCTCAGTTGCCTGCAGCCCTTGTCTGCTCATCTCCGGGCCGAAAGGCAGAGGTGACCACAGTGCATCTGACACACTTTTTTTTCAGCAGCTCCACGTCTAAATTTCCAGCGCTGAAATGCCAAGTGGGAATTGTAATTAGGTCAAAGAGAATTTCACACCCGCGTGAAACAAATGTGGGGAGGTCAGAAACAGATTTGGGAGCAAGAACAACATTTTCGGAGTGAAGTTTTGCAGCTTCCTGCACAGGCATTACAATTCTGGGACTAAGCTTAGTAAAACTTACCCTGAAAGAAAGGGAAATGGTTATTTTTAACAGGACTAAGAGTAGAGACAGGCATAACTAATGGGAAAGAGCTTTGCAGAGAGTTTGAGATGCTCTGAGGCTTTGCTTTACTGGTTCTGTGATTACAATAAACTTTTGTTTGACAGCTTGTGGGATACTGAGACAACCGTCTCAGTCTGGTCTTGAAGCCTTGAAGGAGTATAGCAAAAAATTCATCAGCAGCAGCTGTGGCATGGGGTTTGATGGACTGCTCAAGAAAGAGCTCAGCACAGAGGCAGAACAGCTTTCCCAGCCGCTTGAAGGCATCTCAGTAAGAAAAAGCAGAGCACTTGTGCTGCCCTTGGTGAGCTGGCTCCAGGGATGGAGAAGTGAAGCCATCACCTTGGCCTCTTTGGTTGCTTTGCTCTCCTCACTCAGAATTTGCCTCCTACACAGTATTTTTGCTTAAGACTTTCCAAATATTTGTCTCCTCCAGGTAACTTCTCCAGGCATGTCTCTTCCTTGCCCTTTGACAGCTGCTCTTGAGGCCATCTCGGTTTCCTGCATCTGGGGCTGACTCACAGCAGTGGCTGGACGGGCTGGGAGGTTAGAGACAGGGCTTGACCCTTCCTTGGACTTTCTCCTGATTTCTGAAGTGGTTTGAAATGGGACTCCAAAGTACTCATACAAGATAACCATCCCATTTACCCTTAGTGAGTCCAGTTCACAGAACATACAAGGTCCCATACTCTCTCTTTGAATTCTCTCTATGGTGTACTGGCACATGGGATCCCATTTTGACCACAGTCACTAGAACAGCAATTGCCTGAGCAACATCAGATACATATGAGAAAAATGAGGAAGAGAAAGAATTACTCATTTGTGAGAAGATATCAGGAGAAATCCTTATGGAAAAAACAAGCCTAACAAATGATACTAAGAGAAATCGTGGCTTTGTTTCCACCTTTAATTTCATCTTCTCAGGCAGGCTACCTAGTGACACCATCTTGCCAATGCTCTGAAGAACTTAATGGAGAAAAACCAGGATGAGATGTCCAAAAGCACATGCTGCTGGTTTGTCCCTAGCCCCAACTGCAGTACAGTTGGATCAGTTCTAAAAAGTCCCACTGCGGACCTATTGTTTGTACAGTCCTGCTCCTCTATCAACACTGCAATGGCCAAGTTAATCGAGCCCATGCTTGTCAAACCCTCAGTGAAATGTAAGATGATCTTTGTCACAAAGAATGTCTTGGAAACACACCCAGGCCTGACCCCATCCCCATCCCCAGTGGCTGCCGAGGAACATTTGGGGCAAAATGTGTTTCAAGAATTTAATGCTTCCCTCCCTTTCTACTCATCACTCCTATAAAAGCAATTAGAATTAGGCATTAAACAGCTTTGTTTTTAAAATGTTGATTATACTTCAGCAGTACCAAATGGTCTTCATTTTCCTCAAGAGAGTGACTTTATTTATATGAAGTCAAACCCTTCTTGTGTCTGTAATAGGAGCAGCCCAGTTAGTCAGAGGGGCTATACATGCCTGGTACGACTCATATCCTGCTCCATGAGCTAAAACTTACCTCTGGGGTCTTCTGTCCCCTGGCTGGAAAAGTATCAACCCCACAGTATTTGCATGTATTATCCTTCCTTACTAATAATTACGAATGTAGAAAACAATCAACAACAACAACAACAAAAAAAAAAACGAGCAGAAAAAGGACTGGAACACAAAGAGCAAAAGCGAAGACCAGTTATTTGTGGCGCATTTGGGATCTCACGCTTGGCATGTCACAGTAACACAACACAAATCGGAAATTGTCTCTGTTTTAAGACTCCAGGCCTCCTCAGTATCATCCTTCACAACACATTAGTGTGGCTGAATGTCTGCAAGTGGCTAATGCTCTGATCAGATATATTAGGGACTCTATTATGGCCTATATTTTGCACCTGGAGTAGTGGAGACAAAGAAGGAATTAAGAATACCTATTTTTTTCTGTAATACTTCTCATCAGGAGGTCTCAGAGTATTTCAGAAAGATTAGTATAAACCCGACTGTATTGTCATTCCTGGAGCACAATAACCTTGTTTAGGAAAGGGCCATTTACCATGGAATTAGCAAAACCAGCAACCCATGTGTTACAGGGCCCCTCAAGCCCAGCCAGAGGAGTCAGCCTCTTAATATATGCATTCCTCACCTTATCACAGCAATGCTGACAACGCTCATCCTGGGGTTTATGCTAACGACCATATGAGAGAATGGCTTTCTTTTCCATGTTTAATATCATTTTTATATACTCAGGCGCCCTGTTTTGTGCCCATTTTAGTATTCAAAGCCTGTGTTTTTTGCCTTATCAGCCCTTTCCCCAGGCTTTGAAGACCTGCTGTTGCACAAAGGCTTGTGGGCTGCCTTACAGGAGCCTGCGGTGTCCCTCGGTGGGGGCTTTGCCGTATGTCGAGGCCAGGGAGGCTCTTGCTCTGCCTCCGACAAAGCACGGAGAGCATCAGCGGTGGCAACAGCACGCCGGGGCTGTGTCTGGCAAGGAACAGGCTGAAATGCTTCAATGGCTGTTTTACATTTGGCATTGCCAAAGGATTTTCTATTCCCCCACGTTATAAGCACAGCAGATATGAGGCAGCACCCACTTTTCACAGGGAGGGAGCAACAGAGCCGAGAGAAACTTCCTCCAACATCTTTTTGCTTAATACAGTCAGACACAGCAGCTGATTTCATTTTAGCAAGCCCAGACTGGGAGGTTTTTCTGCAGATGGTGGTAAGGGACAGGGTGAATGGGTAACATCCCCAAGAAGTGTTTAGGAGGCCATGGTGGCCACCAGGGAGAAAAAGTCTTGGTCCCCCAGGGAGGAAGTTGTGGTTGAGCATGGGAGACAGCAAGGCTGCTCTGAGTCATACTCGTGAATAGCAAATTCTCACCCCAAGTAGTTAAGTGGGCCTTTGCAGAATAGAAAACAGCTGAGCCAGGCAACCCTGTCCACACAGACTGGCCCATGACAACCGCCAGCGTGCCCTCCCTGTGCTTTTATAGACTGCTGCCCCAAAGGGTGCGTAATGCCAGATTACTGCCTGGTGTTAAGCAGGCTCTGCTGCACAGCCCCCTGGGGTCATCTAATCTCTCCAGCCTGAATTGTCGCAGTTATTTAGCAAGGAGGCACCGGAGGAGCTGCAGAGAGGGGCGAAGGGGAGATGCAAGATATTTTGTGCATTACAGGATGAGTCTAGCTTGGTTCAGCGCTCCGTGACAGCGCACAAAAAGGGACATTGTTCAATCGCCGTCAATACTGGAGCTGTAAGCTCTGTCCCAGGCGTGACGACAGCAGCTCATTTGCTTGCCTTGTCCCCAGTGGACGTGCTTCCTCTCCTAGCACGGCGTCTCTGACAGCCGTGGTGGTGCCTGGGTGGGGGCTGCAAGCTGGGAACCAAGAAGTCTCATAGATTTTTCCCAGACTGGAACCACAGGCTTGTGGGAGTGGAATATATAGATCTCTTCCTGAGCTATGAAGTGAGACCTCCTCCACCCCCAAACCTCATACTTTTGGGACCTCCCAGTTGTATACTGGGGGCAACGCATTAATGCAGTCTTCATCTAAGGCTTGGCTTTACGGCCCAATGAGGCAAAACACTGACAGACGTGGTTTAATTAGAATCATAGAATCGTTTTGCATCATGCTGAACTACGCATTGCTTGGTGGGAATGAGCAATAAAAGAGCATTCACAGCCCACTTGGGCCTGAATCCCTGGAGCAATGTAGTCTTTCCCAGTGTGATTTGCACCTACGCTGGCCAGGTATCCACTAAAAACATCATCTCTTTAGCTTTCACAGACATCTGTTTCTGGCTCCCTTTGCCCATCTTACAATGACTGATTGATTTATATAAGTTTATCAGGGCTGGGAAACAAAGAGAAACCTTCCAAGATATTCCACCTTTCTCCCTCCATCCCCCACCAAAATGTCCAATAAGGTTTTTCATTAACCTTAAGACATCTTCAGAATGAAAGCGCATTTCCATGTAAATGCAGCCGAAGGGGAACAAACAGCATCTGTTCTGCAAATATTAAACGCGGGCAGTAGATGAATAGACTTATCTCCTTTATCATGATTAGCCCCATTTCTGCCTTGTAATTTTGGCCTATCACTCAACAGAAACTGTAATCAGGATGTAATACATCCTATTGGCAAATTACAGCAATGCAGCTGTTCAAGGCAGCAGCTGAGCCCTTTGGCAGTTTGAACGAGGTTTTACTACACCCAGGGCAAGACTCCAATAAGTGTATTAGTGACATGATTTAAAAATAATAAGAGTTGAATCTTGTGCCGCTGAAGTTAATTCTGACAGCGGTTTTCATGGGAGGAATTATTTTGCCAAAATCAGAAACCAAGCAGGTCTCAAGAGGTATCCCTCAGCATAAGACAAGATGCTGAGAGCAAAGGAGCTGTAGTGAGATCAACCCTGTGCAAAGCTGTGAACGCTGCCTTCTCACCCTCATTTCTAGGTTACTACGCACCAGGAGAAGTTTAATGTGAGGAAACTTATATGAAATCTGGCTCTGGAATACTGGGCTCAGAAAAGACTTAAAATGTGCTGTGACAAAGCCTGAATTCTCAGGTCTCATCCATCTAGACCACAGCAAAGAAGGGTGTGTTACCATAACAAAGAGCACAAAAAGTGTACTTAACTTAAAACTTCAATGTTTCAATTTTGCTGAGTTCCAAACCAAAATACAAATTAAAGCTGGCACAGTTTTTAAAGCAGAAATCATGCAAAACCCCTTAAAGTTATATGGAAAAATTACTAGCATTTATTCAGAAAAAGAATCATAACCCTTTAGGATAAAACAATCCACGTTATAAAGAGACAAACTATTGTGTTATCAGTAGGCTATTGAAAGCATTTGAAAATAACTAGTAAGAATAGAGAGAAGCACTATACCCTTTTCCAAATGCAAAGTGACTCATCTCTTTTCCAATGAAAGGGTTTCAATATCTGTATCCAAGTATCAATATCCACTGCACCACCCAGACAAGCTGCTGTTCTCAAAATCCTTGTGTTGGTTCTCATCAGATACCATATTCTGTTCGAAAACATTTTGACTTTCTTTTTTTTTCCCCCCAAACACCTTCAGTTCAGGTGGAATTACAGGATTAACAAAAAACATTTCAGACAATCACAGAAAAAAATTTTCAAGTCAGAAATAAGAATTTCCTTTCTCTTTTAAGTAGTTTACCAGGAAATATCTTCCATCTAGCTATATCCTCCTTCTAACACACTTAGGCAAACTTTCTGGAGAATCCCTAAGCTTCCAGAATCGCACTGCCACTGGGTTAATACAGATGCAATTATGGAGTGATCTGATAGACAATCTCAATCATGATCTGTACAGAGCCATGTATTTTATGTCAGAGCTGTAAATCAGATTCAGTATAAAATGTATTATCTTCCTCTTCCTTATTTACAAGCTAGAACCTGTCAGATGAAACCGTAAATCTTTGAGATGGCCTTCCTTACATCAAGCCTCTTGTTTGTTTCTGAAAACTCTCTGCCAACATTTCATTTTCCTCTCATACCGACACTTAACGCCTTAAGTGCTTGGAAAGATAAACACTGGCTTTAAGCAGCACAATCTCATGATCAGTTTATCTGAGGATTATTACACGAGTGCACGGAGGAGTCAGTCGTAAATTGAGCACATTTTTTCCCCAGCTGATGGAATTGCAGTGAACGGGATGGCACATTCCAAGAAGGGTCATGAACCTGGGACATAGAGGAGATTCAACTAACAATTTTATCCAACCAACAAAACCTACTGTGATGAAGCACCAAGGTATGTAAGTGTGAACCACACCACCTGGTGCTGGGGTTGAAGAGAAGAGATGCTGTTTAGCTGGGGGATGAACTGGTATCTCGTAGCTGAGCCCAGCATGACACAACAAGAATCAGCAGCTGAAGACAGACAAATCAACACAACAAACCAGGAACCCATTTTTAAAAAGGAAGGGGATTGACCCCTGGAAGGAACAGTCAAGGCCCTTTCTTCTGTTACACAAAGCAAAACCACTCTCTTTCTGGAATAAACGCTTGAATGGAACACAAATTATTGGGCTCAACAAACAGGGAATACAATTGTCTGCTGTGCACAGATGATTAGACTCGATCTTATCTCCCCTCTGAACTTCCAGCATCTTCACTATCTCAGGTACAATAATACAAGAACTGATTCAAAGTGCATCTTCACTGACCTCAGATGTGTCTGCAGTAGCAAGGCAGAAATGAGGCAGCTCCACTCGAGATGGGAGGGACAGAGCAAAGAGCTGAAACAGAAATGTCTTATAGTGTTACAGCTACATCCAAAACCAAAACTTGTCTCTCATAACCATAAAGTTCTCAGCCTCAGATACGGATGCACAAGCCTTTGTTTGCAATAGTGTTTGTTGTTTTTTTTTTTCTTCCTTTCAGCACCATTTTGAATAAATTAAGTCATCTGAGGTAGAGTTTATGACTTACGCCAAATGCTACTTTCAGCACAGCCAGAAAAGCTAAAGCTTCCAGTGGGAAAAGAATTTATGAACTGATGTGGAATTAAATTAAACCACCACAAGCTCATCCTCTTAAATCCAAACCAGGCAAGAAACCAAGAAAGTTTGGGTTGACTGCATGTTGGACCAAAAAGTTTAAAAAGAGCCTGAGAGATGTGCTGGGAAAGAGCCCCAGCAGAAACATATGGACAGATTAAAACAAGGTGTGGAACTGGTCACTGGCCGCCTGCTCTGCCCTCCTGGCAAATGCTGCCATCCCAGACAATCACCTCTGAATCTGCCTGCAGATCACTGAGTTTTCCTCTCAGCAGATTAACAGAAACTGAAAATCTCTGAATGGGATAAACAGCAAAAACACATAAAGCCTTCACTTAACCCAGGAGCACCCCCAAATGTGCCGGTGGAGCTGAGCAGAGAGGTTCTGGTTATACTCTTGCTACGGACACCACAAAGTAGGACCCTTCAGTCAAGGCAGGAAGGTACAACGCTCAAAAATTGAAGTAGAAGCAGTGAAACATATGTTTAAGTTTCTGTATTTTTGATTCAAGCATTTAAACTGCTCCCAGCAAGTCAATCTCACTGTCTGCAGAAAGAGCGAGCATTACCAATCCCTCATGCAGCCAACGAGGAAACGGGAAGAGGTTGCTGACTAATTATTTTTCATAGTGCATCCTGTGCAAAAGGATAATGATGAGATCTTAAAGTAAGGCCAGAAGAGTCCTGCTAGGGCAACTGCCAATTAATTAGTCCTATTAATGCAACCATCCCTAATACTGATGAGCAGCTTAAAGATTTTCATTGTGTGGGGATATTTTTTTGGCGAGTTTTAAAATCTGGTTAGTGGAGCAAGTCCACATTCTGCACCCACCAGCTTGTGAACACCCCACACGGGTCAAAATTCTCCTGGGGTTTTGCTTTATTGGAAATGTAAATCACAGCAACAACACAGCTTTCACTGTAAACTTCCTTTCCAAGCTCAACTATTCCCAGGGTTGCTCCCTGGTGACACTTCAGTGCCAGTCTGCAGTTTCTCTCTTCTATTTGGTTGCAACTTGTAAAACCAATCTGCGAGTGTGATCCAGCAATAATTATATTGTTCCTTTATGCAGGGTTTAGGATTTGAATAGAGTACAGCTCTGTGTTTACAAGCAGGTTGCCAGAATTACTACCCAGTTACAAGTTATCTTCTCAAATATACATAAATAATTCTTCTGAATTCACATTTTACTCCATTACTTATGCCAGCAGATGTCAAAGCAAGAACACACTTGTGTGCTTCCTGAAAACTGGTACTAATTTCATTTTGGGAATCTGTTTCCCTAATGAAAAACACATCAGAGGCAAGGATGTTTTCAAAGCAACTGATTCTGTCACGTTACACTTTGAAACTAAAGATCTGCTTTTTTTCTAAAAGGATTCCATAAGATTCACACATACTTGGGAAAACAAAAGATCATTTTGTATGTGTGTGAAAATTGACCCATTGCTGGACCAAGAAATCCAACCTAACAAACAAATCTGCAATGGTGACAGATCGTTTCGGAACTTCTTTACAATGTAGATTCTTGGACTATTCATAGCAGTGATTTTTGAAATTCTTTGCTTTTGAAAGGTTCTTTGTGAGGGAAACGTTGTTTAGATTGAATCAGGGATAGAGGATCTGGAATAGGAACAGAGCCCACTTCCTTGCTAAACAGAATACTTTTCACGTATAGTGCACAATACACCAATAAAAATCACAGATAGTCCTGAAATTCAGTATTTAAACCCACAGTCAGATTTAACCTTCCACTCTATTTCAAGGGAAGGGGTAAAGACACATTCCCATTTACCTTCAGAGCCAGTTTGGAAATCATGGAGCATCAAAGGATAAGAGAGCGCTTGCTTCAGCAGCCTGGTGTATGAGATCAATTAGTGCATGAGGTGAATGAAGGATAAACCTCCATGGAGCTCTGAAAAGGCCTGAGAGTACTCAGGCTCTCACGGGGACCTCCAGTATTTTCCAGGACAGAACTGGTGAATTCTTATTTGTCTCATCACACATTTACATACCGCCTGTGGCTGGATACCCCACAGGTTGCTGCAGTGAGTAACTAACAGTTAATCCCACAGTTCCTCCATGCCAGTAAGTTACAGCAATGTCTCTTATTCTTGTGTTGTCTGATACAAGCTGTTTGTTACCCCATAATTGAAATGGTATCTCACTATTCTTTTGTCTAGAACAACCATCTTTTTCACTTTACCAGGCTTTCTGATCCAGATCACGTTTCAACAGTTAGATATGAGGTGTGGTGAAATAAAAAGTCTTCTAAATAGTTATAGGGCACTGTATTACCCTCTCATGCTTTCAGAAAGACAATGCTCATTTCTGCAATAAAGTACAGAAAAAGAAGAAAGACCTTTTGTTGCAGGTCATCCAGCCTTCTCCCTGTTCCTGTCAATTAAGTGGAAAGGAAACAAACAGACTCAGAACTGTGACTTCTGCTATCCTTTCACAGTTTTATGTTGCATTCAACAACATGAATTATTACTAAACTACATCTGTTAAAGAACACTGCCCAGGTAAAATCAGCATCTACTGGCTCCTGCTCAGTTGAAATTAATAGATTTTTTGCCATCAATTTTTACTGGATCATGCAAAGAGATTTTCCTGTACTGTGTAAGGGCAAAAAACTTTGGACAGGCAGACAGATACAACACTGTCTGTGTAAACTGAAGCTAAAGCTGTTCACCCTCAAGCAAGATTGTGTTCTTAATTAAATATAAAAAAGAAGGATAATTTGATTCAGAAGTAACATTATCTTTCCTCTACCTCCTCTCACACCAGAAGGTACATTTGGTTTCACCATAATAAATCAATCGCACAGAGCATCAAGCATACATCTGCGATGCTGCAGAGCTTCCCCACTATGCTGGTTAAAAGCAAGATCAGATTAATCTAGAGCACGGGGCCAGGTGTCCTGAACTAGCATTCAAGCAGCGAGTGCTACAGCAAAGATGGTTGGAGGTTGGGCACCATGCTGGGTATCTGTTAAATTTATATGGTGTTTCTCAGCAAGATCACTGAGCCAAGATGTTCTACTTGATGAGCTCAGGAAGAAACGATTGCTATAAAGAATGTGTTACAGTGTTCTGACTTTGACAGCTTCATTGCTGCAGCATGGTTGCATTTTTACACTTTCCTTTCAGTGTGACAGCTTCAATGTAACTTAAGAAGCAGCTTAATATTGACAGTGGGCCATCTCCACCAGTGTGATTTCTCTAGTAGCCATAATCCCCTCTTTGATGTAGTTCCTTGAAAAGTATCCTACACAATGAAGTAGTTTTTCAGGGTAACTTAAGAACGCACAAGTGAAAAGATTGTGTTCTTCAGTCATCAACCTTTGCAGGGTCTATGAGAAAGGCTTTATAGAAGATCAATGTTTTCTATATTTGCTTGCTACCTAGTGATAAAGGAGAGGGCACACAGAGTTCCTTTATTTCCTTCCCACCTGGACATCATAGTGCATCAGAGGACAAACAATATGGCATAGACTGGATGACTAGTTTTCATTTCCCCCAGCTCACCCATGGATCAGTGGAAAGAGGTAGCTGAATTCAAAGGACACAATCAGAGCCTCTGAACTAGCGGTGAGCTTTGCTGTCACTTTAGTGCTTGGGATAACCTTTTTGGACACTGATAAGGTTAGGGATCAGTTAGTTTCCTGAAGATGTTGAAGACACATCTTAAAGACAAAGCTCTCAGCACAGTTCATCACTCCCTTCAGGAGCAATGACCAATATCCAGTTTTATCAGAGGCCTGAATTATCTCCTGTCCCAAGTTCCAAATTAGGTCTGACCAATTAGCAGGGATGTCCTTGCTGGCCATTTACTCAACCATTTTCTCCCTTCATAACTCAAAACAAGTGAGAAAATGACACCCATCAGAGTACTGGTGAACATACACTCTCAGATCATAAAACCAAACTGAACTCCTAGAGGCACACCCTCTCCAATGTCATCACAATAGATGGCTTTTGGAAATACAGATGAGTAGAGGAAACTATTTGGAGCTTACTAGAAGATTTTTAGTGAGAAAATTAATTCAATAGCCACAATTATCCATGTGCCCAACACTAGGAAATTTCACGTTAACATTTACGAATAGGCCTGCATTTTCTCCCTCATTGAAGCATTTTCCCCTCTTCTATTTTCAGAGCACTCTGGAGCGCTCAGATAACCCAACTCTGTAACCCAGTCCCAGCAGGAGGTTATTTAATAAGACTCTTCTTAAGGCAGAATTGTTCTACAAAGGTGGAAATAATGCAACACCCTACAGTTTTTTTTTCAAAAGAAACAGCATCAGAGAAGTTAGATGCAGAAAAACCCTTTTTGATCATCCTAGTCCTTTTCTCATTACTGCAGGATACAGGACTCCAGACTATTTGCCCAAAACACGAGTGACAGTGGTGCAACTGTGGTGTGTGATATACGGCTATAGCAATCACTGAGACTCATCTGGAGACCCCCGAATTTCATTACTTTGTTCCACATCATTGCCACTGAACCTGTAATGTCCTTGCACCTACTCAGATCTGTCTGAGGGTGGTTTCAATTTATTTTGGTTGCCAAAGAGGCACAACAAGACCTGGAATCTCTGCTACAGCTACTATCTTTGTTTTCCTGGACCTCCTGAAGGTAATATGGTAAGTAACAGAGGAACAAAGAGATTTTCTGTGACTTTAAAGGGATCCGCATTCATGAACTGATGCTGAGGGAAAAGATGACTCCCTGAAAGATGTTGACCATGATGGATGGTAATGATGGTGAAGAATCATTAGATGGGTAGAATATGAGAGAGCAACCAAAAAGCATGCATTTGGCAAGTGAGACTATGCCAGAGTTGTGCTCTCCATCACCCCACCTTTTGGCCTTTTCAGTGTGGGAAGTATCAGCCAGTTCCTTTTTCAGATGATACTTCACAGAAACAGTCAAAACGCAAACCAAGACCATTTGCTTCCTCATCACCACAACATCCTGCATTTCCCAACCCTGCTGTGATGGCTGACTGACCTCACAGGCATAAACATGCATTTGAATTCCAGGATGCCTGGGCAGGAGAATCCTCTGTGCTTATCCTTTTCCAACTCAACTTCCTGGTGTGATGCTTTGCTGTGGTTTGAGAGGAGATGGTCACAAGTTACAAAAAAAGAAATTCTGAGCAAATCTAAGGAAAAAATAATGTTCACAAAGAGAGTGGTGAAGCACTGGGACAGAGACCCAGAGAGGCTGTGAAATCTTGATTCTTGCAGAATTTCAAAGTTTCTGAGGAGAAGGTCCTCTGCAACCTGATCTAATTTAGGAATTAGTTCTACTTTAAGCAGGACCTTGGACCACATGGCATGGCCCCCAGAGCTCCTCTCCCACAACCTGTTTTTCTATAAGGCTGTAATATCAAATTTGCTTTGTTCCAAATAGGAAAAAAAAACAACCAAAAAAAACCCCCCAAACAAACAACAAAACAAAAAATTGTGATGCTTCTAGCAAAAGAAAACTATTTTTTAACACAACCCAACTATTTTGTATTGATTTCAATACAACATTTACATATGTATTAAGAATCATAGAAATTGTCTTAACAGTGCCATTTCTTTTATTATTATTCCTTTAAAAAGTAATAAATAACAAATAAAAAAAAATTAAACAATTCAACTTATCCTTTCTTTTTTTCAATGCTACATTGAATTGGGGCATTCCTGGGGAAGGTTTTAGTTTTGCAGAAACAGCACGTTCCAAGAAATTTTTGTCCCGTAGGAAAATTTTTATCTACTTGCATCCGGTAATTGTTCTATTTTTCACTTCAAAAATACCTCAGTTTGATCAGTTCAGCTTTCCTATACTGGTTTACATTTATTTCTAACAGGAAGGAGTATCTGTCAACAACTGTGTATTCTGCTAGTAATTTGAAATCTAAGCCAGTATCTTTTTCTAGTACATTGCAAGAATGGAAAAAGGGCATTTTGGATAAATTAAAGGTATTAATATGAATGTGTTTCACATACTAGGCATTGTTAAATTGCCATGGCAATTATCTCCATGGCGATTTCTAAAATATTGATTCCTGGGTACAATGGTAAATGTTTCCACTATTGATCAGAGACTTACCTGGAGACCCTCAAATTTGTTGGTAATATGTGTATCTCAGGAGCTCTGGGTTTCAAAGCAAGTAGAATTAGCTCAGATGAAATGTTGATTCTACAATCCTGAAATGTTGTAGGAACTGCCCAAAGTTCACTTTAATTCACTTTCACAGTTTTCACTGAGCATGAAAATTTCAATTATTCCATTTACTTTAGTCAAAAGAAGATGAGAAGAAACGAGGTGGCTCAGAATTTTTGCAGCAGTTAGTATTTAGCGTAAACATCCAAAAAATACCGAAGAGCAAAAAAGCATAAAGTCTAATAAAACACAGGCTATAAAATTCTAATTTGCAGACACCCGGGATTCCAAGGACTACTTCTGAGGGACCCATGAAATACTATTAAGAAAAGCAATCTTATTGTTAATAGGTTTAATTTCACCATCCAGGGACCACACATCTAATAGAAAACCTACAGCTCAACAAATAGCTGAAAACCTCTGCGTGGAATAGACTTGCAGCTAAGTATGTGAGTAGTACGTGTCTCATTTCTGCAAACAATGATTTATTTCACAACATTCAGTCGAGGAGGGAGTGAGATCCCGTCACATCAGTGTGGGAAGCAGCCAGCTCCGATTCTATTTTTGCTGCCGCCACTGTGCTATTGTCTGACTTGGGGCACGTTGCTTCCCTTCTCTGTGCCTCTGGCCCTCCCCAGCCTCTCTGGATCTCTCTTTTCAGCACAGAATTTCTCCACGCAAAAGGCTGCATCCTATTCTATATTTATGTCAGACTGAACACAACAGAGCCTCACTCCTGACTAGAATCTTAATCATAGAATCATAGAATGGTTAGAGTTGGAAGGGACCTTAAAGATCATCAAGTTCCAACCCCCCTGCCATGTGCAGGGACACCTCTCCCTAGAGCAGGTTGCTCAAAGCCCCATCCAACCTGGCCTTAAACACTTCCAGGGATGGGGCATCAACAACTTCCCTGGGCAACCTGTTCCAGTGCCTCACCACCCTCACAGTAAAGAACTTCTTCCTAATATCTAATCTAAATCTCCCCGCTTCCAATTTAAAACCATTCCCCCTCGTCCTGTCACTAGACGTCCTGACAAAGAGTCCCTCCCCAGCTCTCCTGTAGGCTCCCTTCAGATACTGGAAGGCTGCTATCAGGTCTCCCCGGAGCCCTCTCTAAGCTGAACAGCCCCAGCTCTCTCAGCCTGTCCTCATAGGAGAGATGCTCCATCCCTCTGATCATCTTGGTGGCCCTGCCAAACGTTTCTGTACTCTTTCCTATCATAATAATCCTATCCATTTGTCTTGCCTAAAAAAAAAAGAAACAAATTCTGATTGTGATCATTTTACATGCCCAGGTATCACTCCCTTTTTTTGATGCTTCTCTGATATCGCTTTAGTGCCAGGAATCCATCCATTCCAGGATGGATTTAATGGACCCCAAGAAATAGAAATAGCATCTTTCCTTAGGCACTTTCATTCTGTTTGCTTTTGGGGAGGTTTATTTATTATTTAAAAAAAAAGAGTCAGCAATAGTAACTACCTGACTAGAGACTTCGCCTTGCAGCAGAACAAAATACCCTGCATGGTTCAGAGCATTAGGTTTAGGACACGGGAAAGTCCTGTTTTCTGGAGCTTTCCTTCGTGGGTTGTTGCAGTGGGTAAGGCCTTGGGGCTGTGCTACGTTCTGTGTTCTGTGCACAAACTGTGCAAGAAAACAATAGGCATTATCACTAACGGATTAATTACCATTTTTCCCTTTCAGCACAGATTATCTTTTAACAGCCACAAAGACAAAACAGCTGTACCAAAGGACGCATAACACCACAGTTCACAAAGGACTCTGTCCCTAAATACATCAAAGCCTTCGGATTTGTAAATGCCTGTGGTCAGTGTCCATCGGGGGTGACCTGCAGGAGTAGGACAATAAACTGCTTCAATTCCCTATGGCTCATGATGGACTGAGCTCACTGTGAAATGACTCTTTCTGGGAAGCCTCTCCCTTGTTTACTGCAATTCCTTGTTTTCTGGAAGAAACTGCAGGCTTGTTCTGGCTATTGTGAATGTGACCTCAGATGTCTTAGTTCTGATTTCTCTTACCAGGAGGATTTAGCAGCAAGGTCAAGGGACCACAAAGAAACATCCCCAGTTAGTGTGGAATGTTCACCTGGCACCTCTGTCACACAACGAAGGTGCTGCTTGAGTCAAGGTGCCCAAATGGAAATGGGTAATAAAACTTCACTGCACAATAACGCGTCTCTCAGAAAAAAGGTAAATTGTTGAAATTCTGAAAGCAGATGCACAGATGGCTTCAGGCCACAAAAAAAATCCAGAGAAACTCAAGCAAATTTGCAAACAGGGATCAATTTGGATCAGGCTGGAACTGCTACTTGCTTTACATGAAAGTATAATTTATTTACTTAAGATCAGATGCTATTAGCCAAAGGAATTTATTAAGTGAATCACCTTGATTTGCTAAGTTTTTCCTCACTGCGATGAAGTATTTGCACTATTCCAGGCCTGACCACTTCAGTCATGCACCACCAGTGAATGTTCACAAGGGGCCAGCTTAGGAAATCTTCACATGACAAACTGGGGAGGAATAGCTCTCCATTCCAGCCACAGCTGGAACGTTTCACAGCTGCTTTCTCATTTGGCAATATCTCATTGGACTCTCTTAAGAGTTTCCAGTGCTTAAGGAAGAATTCTTTGCAGCGATCTGCCTGGGCAGCTTTGTTTACTTCCCTGATGAAAGGACCAGGAGAAATGGCGACCCTACTTTTCTCCGAGTGCCTCTGAAAAAGCACTATTTCTTTTTTCAAGTGTCTTCCCACACTTCTGGGCTGGTTCTGTGATCATTAATACCAGCCTTATGCACTGCTGGCCTGCCAGGAGTACACGTTCAATGTGGATCAGACATTGGCACAGGGTGGTATTTCTGGTGAAGTAGCTGAGTGCAGAACACAGCATTTACACTATTTTCCCCCTGCCTAGAAGAGGACAGATGATTTCTGATAGAGTAAAAATGTTGAAACAGTAGCTGCAGAAGATGCCTCAGCTAGAAGTGAGACTCCTGGTCCAACATAAACTTGTTATTATTTTTTAATACATTGAATAAGTAACTTTGCTTACTCTGGATCAGTGCCCTGTGTGATATGACTCTGTGTCATGACTTCTCTGATCCAACAAAAGGAGCCCTTAAGCTGGATTTATTGTATTGTTGAATCATGACCTCAGGGATTTGTAAGATAAATGAGTTGCAGCCAAGTCCCAAAGATTTTAAGGCAATTTACAAGCGGAATCTTGGCCATATTGAATTCAGCAGCAAAACTCTGCATTCTTTCTGGGACAAAAACACTTGATTGCTGAAACATGAACTTTTTGTAGGAACATATGGACCAGCCTCAGTGTGGCTTGAATTTCTGGCCTGAGTCACCAAGGAGGGGAATATTCATTCTTTCAGAATGATGGAGAGTCCATTCCACTCTTCATCTGGAAGAGGGACTGGAGCAGACTCACACTGGGATTCTGAGCATCCTCAACTCTTTCCTACCCACCGCCTTCACTGACAAAGCCACTCACAGCAGTATTTCTGCCCCGCTACTGCAATTTATGGCTCCCATGTTCAAACATTAGCTAGGAAACACTAAAATCACCTTTATTTTGGAGAAGGTATTTAAGTCTCCTGTATCTCTTACAGGTGTCCTTACAGTCAGTCACTAAATAGCCTAAGCTGGATAAAAGCCATTTCTCTCCTCTTTCCCTCAGACTATTTTCCTAGACATTTTGAAAGATCCATTTCATTTCTAAGATCCATTCCTACTGCATAATAGAAATATTTTAGAAGAGGAAATACAATGTGGATTATATATAGCTGTAGGATGCAAAAAGCACTCCCATTCAGCTCCAATCAGTTTTCATGAATATTGACATCCTCAGCAAATCTTCCACTGCCAAATTTTCAGAATTACTAAACCAGGTGAGTTACTTTTAAATCTTATTTTGATTAAAACATAATTTTTCTTCCAACCAACAAATGATCTTAGCTAATCATTTGCATCAGTAGAGTGTATGGGTTGACTCAAAGACAAGTTAATTACAGAATACAATGCAGAAAACCTTTGCCTACTTGAAGGAGACTATTACAAAAAAAGAAAAAAAAAAAAGAAAAAAAGGTGTTATCTCTTTTTAAGTTAAATTTTCTATTACAGGGTGTTGTATTTTATTCAACATGAAACCGAGCTTAGATGAAATGAGGAAAGAATAGAGAAAATGAGACTGAGAAGACACTGGGAGAAAGAAGAAAAACCAAACCAAAGTAAACAGGCTAAAGGAGAGAATGAGTATTTTTTGTTGTATTCTTCAAGAGACAACAGGGGTGGCGATGGTAACACTGAGAGATGAAAGAAGGAGGAGCTCAGAACTGCATCTTGGCTTCATACTCTGCTGGTTTAAGGGAATTTCTGCTACAGTTGCAGCAACAAAGTCAGAGCTGGATTCTGCTTTATACCAAGAAAAGGAAGTTCTTAACCGGAACTATTTCTATGCAGCTACCACAGACTCCCCTGTAATTGTGCTTGGGAGCAAGGCAAAACCAAGGCCACAGCCTGAATGGACTAGGCTGAGCCTTGATTTCAACTCAAAAAATCTTCATGCAGAACATGTAATTCCAAAAACTATCTTTAAACACTAGGCTGATATAATTCCACTCTGTGTTGATGGCTTCCAGATTCTATGTGTGGATATTAATCATGTAAATAAATTTATCATGGGTGCAATTAATTACACATGGTCATGAATATAAACGTGTGTCACGCCAAAGGCCAGGGAACGACGCAGCTGAAATTCAGAAAAAGACCCTCTGGCCTCATTTTAGTATGACAACAGCCTCTTTGATAAAATCTCTGGAGAAGTCTTTCTACAGATTAGAGCTACTTGTCCCAGTATGGGACCATTCAGAACTGGAAAGTATTCCCAGGCTTGACTCTCAGGTCCGACAACATGGTATCGCTAAAGGAAAGAGAAGAAAAGCCAAAAACTAGAAGCTATCTTTTCCATCACCACATGTGCTGTGCATGGTTACAAAGAGCCCAATCATTTTCAGGGTCATCCTGTTTAATTTCAGTGTGCAATCCACCTCAAAAAACCTACCAGATCTGAAAAAAATGTATGCATGAGTTCAGATCAATGCAATGAATACTAGGCTGTCATCTGTGCTTCCTGACATCACTATAGGATAAAAAATTATAACGTTACAGTTATAATTATGTTATCAAAAACACTGGATATAGCGAGCTAGCTGGATAACTGCACTTTGCTCTCTTATTGCTCCTTCCTCATTTAAACCTTCATTGATCCAATATCTGGAAAATGAATAGCATATGAACTAAACACCACTTCACATTTGATATTCCTCCAAAGCTTGCTATAGTTTGATTCATTTTTTTTAATATATTTTCAGCTGTAGGTCAGACAAACTGCGGTAATGACAGCTTTTTAGAATCATTTCAGCATCTCACATAAAAAGGGATTTAAGTCCCTGCTTCTCACAATACATCACTTTTATTGTCTGTGTGGCAGGTCTGGACCTGCCTGAATTCTCTGCCTATCAGCCAGCTCTGCTCTAAACCACTATTTGATCATAAGTAAAAAAGGAAACCATTCCTGTAAATATCTGTAAATACCAGTGGACTTTTTTTTTTTCTACAGTGAATCAGCACATAGATTATGGTGTAACCACCACATACACAGAGCACTTAAAACCTTTCCAAGGTGCATGCATTTTACACATTTGGATTGTCCTGTGTTGTGTAATGATGAGTTCTAAGCGAACCATCGAATGCTAATTCCCACATGTTTTCATTCATAGTTGTGAAAGATTGATATACAACCCTATAATCCAAGTGATGGCCAACATCTGTAGATGCATTTGCCCATTTAAGCTTCACAAAGTAGGAATGTCTTAATAATTAATTCTCTGAAAACAATGATTCAAGGATGTCATTAAAGCCATAATTTAGTTTAATGAACCATCATTGCAACATAAAACCCAGCTTGGCTCAGAAATTACTGCCTGTTTGCACCTGAGTCTAGACTTCCCTTGTGTCTACATTGGCAAGGCAACACACAGGTACAGGCTTGAGGTAATCTGGGGAGATCTCCCTGGTGGAGAAGGGCAGGTCCATGCTCTGCACTAATGCGTATCCAAGGAGGCTTTTATTTGCCTCAGTTGCAATAGAACTGTGGGACATCAGACTTTGTAAAAGGATCGTGACATGTCCCACAAGGATATTGGGAGCCTTTAGATGGGTAAAGCTTGAGAACCTGGGAGGGAAACTTTACTTTTTTTCAAGATGCAATTTATTCTAAAGGAATTCTGAACAAGATTGAAATCCTGACGTATATGGGCTCTAACTAAAGCAGCAAGGTTCCTCACTGTGCTCAGATGTTTTAACATCTGAGAGCTGACCTACTAAAAATTTTATCCAAGAGTTGGTGACAGAATAGAGCTTTCAAAGCCAGTCTGATATCTTGCTGGGACATGCTGGCCAGCCGGACATAAAAGCAACTCCGCCTTAACTGGTGCCAGTACTCATCAGAATGTAGGATACTGGGGGGGATATAATTCCTACCATGTTTACACACTCCCTTCACTTGTCACAGCTTAACATTGCCTAATTAGCAGCTTTACAGAATGCCTTTGGGACATTCTTATATCTGAGCAGAGCCATAGAAAAAACAGCATTGAGGAGGTGTTGTACAGCATCAAAGTCAGAGTAGAGCTGAGGAAACACAGCACTTTAACCCTAATTTGACACATTATTAAATCCAAAAAAGGACAGGAAAAAAATATCCTTGTGAAAGGGGACCACGATGAGTCTTTTTTTCTTCCACAACTGCTAACAGTAAATCAGTATTCACTGCTCTCTGAAGGAGAAATGTTTTTCTTGTGCTGTACCACTTCAAAAATGGTTCTTCAGAAAGTGTTTCTAAGCATGCAGGGAATAGCTGAAGATCTTGAAAGGAGTGCATTCAAACCAGCACTTGGCTCTTGAAAAGATTTTAGCTTTCTATGACCTATTCTTCTATAACTACCATCCAAAAAGAAATATTTTCATCCAACTGGCATCCCCTGCAACAAAATAAGCCAAGGCTTTTGTGCGAGGCACTGTGTTAACTTGTAAACTGGGCATTTCTCTGGGATTTGGACAGCCCAAGCTCTGATTTATTCCTTCATGTGACATTTATTCCCAGCACAGTGACACTGGCAAGTCACAGAAAGGCTGCAGCCGGGCTGGCTCTGGCCAGGGCACAGTAGACAGTTACCAAGGAGAGCCATGAGCTCGTTCTCCCCATGGAAGGGCTCAGATGGCCACTGCAAGCAGCTGGAGGGAGAGTGGTTTTCTGTGCACCAGCTATTGCCAGTCCCATCATCCTTCTGGCAATGAAAGCATGAGCCCTGCTCCCCCAGGATCTCAGCTCAGCCCGTCATATAATTCTGTCCTTTTGCTCTTCTGCCCTTTCACCAGACAAGGGCCTCCACACCTAGACACAAAGTGGTGAAGTTCACTTTTGCCTACTAGAAACCTCAGATAGATCCAAGCTTCCAGCTCATTTCCATTGCTTTGATTTAGCTTGACAACAAGTCTTTAACTCTCTTTAAGCTTTGAGCTCTTTTACAAAGTTACATAATTTACTTATCTGTTCCTGATCATTTTCTTATTTTCCTTCCCTAGGGGATTACGTGAGATATTATCTGTAAGCACTTTGAAGATGTACAAGTGCTTATTATTGTACTTGGAAAGCCAACAGAATCATAAAGTTACAGCGTACAAGTACTTTAAAAAAAACCCAACACCCAGACACCACCTTCTGCCTCACCAGCACTGCTGGATACTGGGTCCTTCTGACCCCAGTTACATGCTGCTGTTTATTACACCACACAAATGGCGCTGATTGTCCAGATGAGGACAAAAAGAGGCAACGTCTAATTTGGGATCTCAGTCTATTTCTAAAGATAGCTGCTGAGATCCAAAGCTTTCTTTTCCCTGAAGCAGAAAGGGAATTTTACATCACCAGTTTCTGGCCTTGCACATAAGTAAACAGCTCTGGTTTCATGTCTTGAATATCATGGCCTACAAATTAGAGTATGATTCAGGATGCTGCTTCATATGCAGTTCATCTGTCCCTTCTGTGAGACTATTAATTGCTGGGAGCTAGACAGGGCAGACTTCTGGCACTTGGTACTTTTTTTTCTTTCAATTTGTAATCTGTTAGTGTCTGGGAGTCAATACCCTGAGAGAATGAAAAGGAGGTGCAAGGTAGAGCTTTCCCAAATTTAGGACAGGAAGAGTCATAAGGACACAGAGCATCTGATAGATGGAATTCCCTGTTCTACAGTAACTGAAGATTTATTGTGCAAGTACTGACAAAAGAATATACAGCAGAAAATAAATGCAGGGTAGATGTTAAAACTGGAGAAAGGAAACTGAAGGTGGCCAAAAGGTGTACTGTGATGTCACTTGGTTTATATCCTTTTATCTCCATTACAACCAGTCTTGGGTCAAGGAATATTCTCTTCCATGGGGGTCCTGTCTTCGCTCAGCAGTTTTTGCAACCAGGCCTTTGAGGGCTCCTGTAACATATGAATCCTCAGTCACCTGAACTATATTGACCTCCCTTTACAATTTAGAAACTTTTCTTCTTAGATGTCTCCTTGTTGGTTTTTCCAGAGCTTCTCTTCAGACTTGTCATCTTGGAAAGATTTCAGTCAAACCAACCAGAAAAAGACAGAAGCCTCAAGTAGAGGTTTTTTGTATTGCTCATATGCACCGTGACTTGCTGATTTTTCAGGGAATCTATTAACCCTGGTCACGGTGACACTTTAATTTCCCCAAAGAGCTAGGAGAAATTATCAAATGAAGAGCCTCCACTGCAAAGCTTCCCAGCACTGTGCAATGAGTTTGGAGCTCCGCTGTGTATCTCTGTGAGCTACTGGAATGCAAGATTCATCCCGCAGTCCATGTTGCCACAGCATCCAAAATGCATTACTTACCTCCAAACTAAGTAAACCAACATACATTTAAGTTGTAGGAGCTAACACATATCAGGACCCTTCTCTAAACATCGGAGAAGAGCAGAGAATATAGCAAAGGAACAGCAATTTCTGCAGAACTTTGATTCAGATATCTTTACCTTCTTTACAAAGCCTACAGAGCTCTTCTAGGGTATTAACTGTCTCCAGAGTGCTTTGTGCTTCTCTGACACAAAACCAAGTCTGCTCAGCTAATGCTTCTACAATCCAAATAATCTATTTTATCTGATTATTGGCCACTTGAAAGCAGGTTTTGAAACTGCTTTTTAAAAAATGAGCCATCTGAACTGATAAGAAATGTGAAAAATTAACTTAAGTGCCTTTCACAGAAATACCCTGCCAGTCAGCTGCTGCTGTGGAAGAAACAAGTGTCCTGAGCCTAGAACAGGAAGCATCAAGATCTCTTTAGCTGTCCCCCACATCCCATCCCACCCCTCCACTTTTTTTTTTTCCTTTTTTTTTTTTTTTCTTCATCTACACAGGAAATTGTGTGAACATGGTTTAAGGAACAGAACAGATTGCTCAGCGATCTAAACTCTGCTCGACCCCAGAGATGGTGGGGCTGAGGCTGAATTCTTGGTTTGTAGCAGCTCAGGAGCCTACAAGAAACAGGCTGTTTGCTGATCATAAAAGCAAGGACATGACCAGCAATTCAGCACTTTGTCTATGTGCAACAGGAGCAAAAAGAGTTGACTAAGAGTAGAAAAGGTGTTGGTTTTCATTCTGTGATAATGAATAAGAAAAATAGATCTTTTAATGTACTGTCTCTATGGTAACTGTGTGACAGGCACTCACTACATGGATTTGCTCACTGCTTTTTGCACTGCACAGGAAATGTACATATATCTTATATATGAACTCCGATATATGCTGATTTTATTGACTAATCATACAAAAGACCAGAAGATATCTAAAAAATGGAATTAAATTATGTCATTTCAGATGTCAGTTTCAGATCTAGACAGACCAAAAATACCTGTTTTAACTAATCTTTTTATTTTCGTAATCACTCGGAAAGCAATGAGTGGGAGGGAAACATTCCCTACAGTGAAAAAGTCTTGACCTTTGTGAGCAGAAGAAGAAATTATTTTTTTGTCTGTATCAGAGCTGCGTCTACTTTCTCCTGACCCCGTAGTATTTCACATCACTTCATAGTGACAGAGATGAAAGAAGGGTGAGAATGAAATCAAAAAGCAGAGTGATACAGATAAACACACCTTTAAGGATGAAAGGAAGGAAACAGCCCAGGATGATGAGAATCTCTTTGGCTGTGCCTAACTTTTGGTGACAAAGTATATGACCTGGGATATCTATAGAACAACCAGGAAGAACTCATCAGTCTAAAAACTTGGTATTTTCATGTTCTGTAAATGTCACAACAATTTGCTGTGGCTAAAGCACATTCCAACATAAACAAAGCCTCACCATGTGAAAAATATTATTTTTACTGTGAGGTAAATGGTGGTAAGCAGCGTGGCTCCAATTCCATTAACTTCTCTCCCTATGAAGTTATCCACTCCAGGGTAGCGCTATGAAGGTTTAATAGTGAACATGCTTTCAGCTCACTAAAGACAAAAGGTGGAGAAAAGCAGTGTCATCACCGTAATGGTCATTATCATTAACCATTTAATGATGATGTAGTTCTGAAAATGGTACTTCTAGACCACACTCAACAGTGGCAGTGACACTGTGGGCTTTTGACTATGTTTTTGCTCTATCCTTCAGCATGCAGCTCCCACTGAGGAATGACTCTCTTCTTTCTCAGTTCCTCCCAGAAATTATTGCCTATCTCAGGCTGCCTGCGTTACTTCAAGTCTGTGCTTACACAGAGAATGGTGCTTTACGCATGTCCCCTTGGAGACCAAAGGTCTTTTATCTCTAAAGCTTCCCAAAACTGAAGCATGAGCATAGCCCAAAAACAAAAGTGAAAAGGAGCAACAAATGGTAATGCCACGAAACAGAGTGAGTTCAAGTCAGGTTCATTTGCAAGGGGGTTTCCCACTTTTCCTTCCATTGAAGTAAAAGGAAATAAAAAACAATTAACCTGCTTAATTTACTCACATCCTAGAACCAGTAACAAATGTTTCGGAATCCAGTTGAAAGTGATTGTATAATCTCTTCCTAGTTCTAGTAATAGCATCACAGTGGGCTCTGCTCACAGACTGGCCGCAGCAATACAGCACAGGAACTATCAAGTTGTCTCCAAAATCCCAGCACTGCTTTATTTAAGATACTAAACTACAGGCTGCAATCATTCTCATGCTTACTAGAAGTGGTTTTAAGTATATAAAGTCCTCATTTCAACGAATCAGTGGCCTCAGCTGGCTCCAGTATTCATAACTCACACTTCTAGAAGATTTTGGGTCAAGTTCATCCATGTTTAATGCATCTGGAAACGATCTGGCCCATTTTGTGCACCTCAATTTGTTGGGACTGCTCGAAACTGCAACTGTGCCTGTATCCAAGCAAAGAACAAGACCTATATAGTCAAACATATATAATTCATGGATTTTACTGCACTAATGAAAATGCGATGGCTTCGTAGCTGTGAGCTGATATAAAACAATGAGGTTTTACTATCAAGGGCTGCAGCTCACTTTAGGTGTTACAGTGAAAGGAGTGAGAGTGGAAGCGTCAGCACAGCTGAGGTGCTGATGAGACCGGATTTCTGTCAGCTTCCTCTTGGCAGTGGCTTTGTGCTATTTCCTCTTTCCAGTTCCAGGCCTCATCCTTCCAACTCATGGTTCCACTTTCCACTCTCTTCTTTTACCCACTGACACTCCACCTTCCCAATTTCCACTGCAAACTTCTTCATATTCTACTGCTACATTCTTCAGCAGCAGCAACTTTTCCTCTCCAGCCACCCTCCTACTTCCTGTCCCATCCTTCTTCAAATGTGGGGTTTTGACAGATTTCCCTTCTGGTCCCTTCCGACACACATTTCTTTGTTTCCTGGATTTATCCCTGAAACATTGGTCCCACCTCACTCTTTTCCTGTGCATGCCTGACTGGTGACGGTAGCCCATCCTGGTGTGTGCCAGGAGCTCAGGTCACAGGAAAGATCAAATAAATCACAGCATGTGTAAAAAGAAAAAGACAGGTAAGTTCCAAGTACTGGTTGAAGTATGAGGTTTAGTAAAATGGTTTTAATAAAAACATAAAACCAGAGAGCACAACAGCAAAAGTAAGTGCATATTTCACGCTCAGAGCAGACTGAAATCAAAATGTGGGAGAAAGTCTAGTAAATTTAGCTAATGTTGATTCAGCTGACATCCTCAGGGTCTAGATCAGCTTTATATTCAGGCCATTGCCTCATCCTGGAGTCTTCATAAAAAAAACCAAAACCCAACCAACCACAAACCCACCCACCTCTAAAAAAAACACCCAGGGTTCATCTGTATGTACGTTTTAGTCCATGCTCCGTGCATTGGTTTGTGCTGAGACTTCCTGGAGAATGTTTAAATCCAAGAATCACTGGTGTGTTTCAGGTACTGACTGACCAGCTGGAACCAGGAAGAACCAGCTGGAAATGTTCAGCTGAACTTCTCATTACTGAGTGTTTGGCAGAATTACGAGCATTCATTCTCTGAAGTCAGTGATAAATGCCAAGAAAACCTGAAGTTCTAGGACTGCCTATTAAAGTACCTACAATAACTTCATTTTAGTATGTATATATGCTAAAATATCTGATTTAAATCTAACACATATATGATATATATCAGCAAAAATATTTTTAAGTAGCTGCTGTAAAACGTAAGTGAAATTTACTAATTCTTCTTCCACTTTATTCCTACTAAGGGATTTTTAATTTTATAAACATATCATAATGTACCCAAGACACGCTGTATATCCAGTGACACGTAGCTAACTCAGATGAAACACAGAAAGCCTTTAAGAGTGCACACAACAGCTACTGCTCATTTAAGATATCAGACCAAGAATAGTATCCATTTGAAACACCAAGAAGAATTTAGGTCAGGAGAACATAATTACCCAAGTTGGAGTTTGTCCAGGTTACCTGGATTACTACTGCTAAAAAAAGCAGAATGGGACCATCAGTGAGCACAAGTGATTAAGATCTGTGTTTAGCAAAGGCTTTTAAAGATACTAATGTGAATTAATCATCCCTTTCCAATCAACTTTTGGTATGAGTTGTGCTCCCACTTCTTTAAAGTCTCCCCCTTGTGCTGTGGCTATTCTGGCTATTCACAGCAGTAAATTGAATTTGTTTTTCTCTAAATTCAAATAATAATAATAAAAAATATATATATATCATTGAGGTCTTCTGCATTATATAAATTCAAATTGTACTAAATGCTAAACAACTGATAGCTAGACATCTCTCTTCTTTGCATTTTGTTTTTGGGCTCTATGCAGTTTCAATCCTGCAAGGAACCTCCAGATTGAACAGGATTAAGGGCTCTCCTTCCTACGAGCCCTAAATCGGCATCTCCAGCTCTAAACCTATTAGAAAGTCAATCAGTTCCCCCAAACCTACTACAATATGCATCTGAGAAGCATGATAAACTTCAAAATATAGGCTAATAGGGTAAACTGGGTAGCAGTCTCTGCACAAGGGGTGATTTGTTAGAATATCCTTGCGCACAGTTTGTCTCTGTGCCCATGCCAGCTCGGGCAGGCTGACCTGCTTTGTTATAATCTGTCACAAACCAACACTTCTCTTCACCTTCTGTGCACTTCGCTTTCAAAGAAATTAAAAATAACAAACCTCTCATTCTCAGAACAATAGTTACGGCTACAGGAAACAAAGGCAGACTTGGACATGTTCAGGTTTGAATAATTCCTGACAATTTCCCTTGCTGTGCTGGCCTGTCCCTTGCAGACCTATTTGCTATATTTGCTGACTCACAAATCCTTCCATGTGGCAGACTTAAAAGGAGTTTATTATAAACACGCTAATAATCCGAGCTGTTGCTACTGCTAGCTGCTAAGCTCCTGCTTGGGGCGCTGGTAATAATGAGTTCTTATATTCCTTCATTCTCCATGAGGGAGAGAGAAACTGAATGGATTTGTTATCAGACATCTGCCCTGTAGGATTCTACAGCTACTTATTCCTACTTCCACTTTCTGAGGAAGGGATGTGCTTGCAGACAGTTAAAAAAAAATATTCAGCTAATGCTCTGTCTTTGTCTGTGGAATTGTGTTATTCAGCAAGAACTGTTACAGTTATTTGTTCTGGAGAGCTGTTGTACTTAACACAAGAGCCCAGAGAATACATATCTGTGACTCCTGAGCTTGTCAAGAAGCAGAGCAGTCATTTCTCCGTGCCTTTTAACACACGCAATGAGAACAGGACTGTACAAACTGCCTTGTGTCCTGAAGAGAGACCACAATTTCAGTGCAGGAAGGAGGCTGCGACTGGAGCTTTGCCATAAACAGGGGAAAAGGAAGTCATGCTAAGCCTCTAGCTCACAAAGTTCATTACCAGTCGTTATATCCGCAAGGCTTCACTGCCCACCCATCAGCCTTTTTCCACTCCTTCCAGCTCCTCAGCCTAGAGGCTGGCAGGGTAGAATAGCACCCCCATTCATATTTCCATTCTGTGATGCTAGTCAAGTAGGCTAATTATACATATGCCAGGGTTGACATTGGCAGGCATAATGAAATTGGAACCACCTCCCACCCCCTCACACTTCTCTTCTGTTCAGACCTGGAGTATTATTAATCCCCTAACACCAATTCAGTTTAATTCTGTTCTTATAGTCATGGCAAACTCATGTGCAAATTAAGACTTTTGCCCCTAATTTGCATGTGCACCTGAGTTTTGAACATTACACATCTAAAGAGCCCTTTGGGAAAATGAGTCAAAATTCAATGACAAACTATTTTGCTGCTACAGAGGGCTTTTTATGCAAAACCTCTGCTTTCTTTGAGAACATGTAGACTTTTTATGTGCTGCATGTAAAAAGTTCCCCAAACACTAAGTACATGCTTTGGTTTTATGCCCAGGAAACACTTTGGGGTTTGTACTTACAGTTTTCTCATGCACTTTCATTCAGAAGTAATAGGATTGATACTATAATTATTGCTAGAAAGCTATATCCTTGCAAACTTTTGCTGTGTTGCATGCCCGAGATAGAGAGGGGGTATTCACTCATGAATTATTTCTGTGGGAGAGTCTTCAGGCTACACTAGTCATTTAAATACACTGCAATTTATTCATTGCCAGAAATATCACTTGATTGACTACAGCTGCTTAGACCTGGTACCAAACATAAAGGGGATCCTCCCACAGGAGGCACCAAGGTTTCTACTGAACCAACCTCTCTATTTAACAAACTATTCATAAAACACAATCACGTAAGATTGTGTAATTAAATACTGTACATTCTGTTCTTTAAAGCTCAGAAAATAACAGTATAACCCCTGACATCACCTTTACTTTCTAGCAATTCCTCAGATTGTTCCTAATCACTTTTGGCCATGCTGATCTGCAACTTCTGTTCATAAAATAAAAAAATATCTAAATCCTCTTTTTCATTGTATCAAGTAAGAGACAATCAAAGCCAGATAGGTCTGGAAGTTCACCAAGGCATGTTCTTTAGAGAACTGAAAAAGTCTTTTTGGCTGAATTTTCCCTGTTTCCTGTTTCAGCTGCTATGATCCAGGAACACACACCCCCACTCCCCCTTTCCGTCAAAAGGATGCAAGTGCAAATGTGTTGTTCTATAAGTTGAACACACCACATCCATGTGTGTAAAATCCTAGATGGACTTAGAGGGACTTCTTTCAGCAAATGGTCAGAATAAGCTGAGATAAATCAGTGAAATTAGAGTTCATACCTATAAAGGTCTTCCAGATTCTGTCACCTGGTAATGTTGTGGTGAATTCTAGGCAGGTAGCAGAAGGGTGAGTGTGTAACCATGGACCCATTGACAACATCCAATGTTACTCAAATCAAATAAAGGAGAAGTTTCTTGGAAGCAGAGAAAATATTAGCCGTGTAGAAATTCCTTCCATCCATCAGGGGCAAGGACATGAAGCATATAGAGAATAAAACATGATGAGATCCCCTTGAGCTATTCTGCTACACTGTGGGCAAGCAAAGGAATTCCCCAAACCTCCTGTTCATCACAAAGCACATCTCAGGGACAGAGCTTTGTGTAAACATGTTATTTGCATAAATAGGATAAGGATTGAAAAATTAAAGGTGTGATTATGCCACTGTAAACAGAGATCCAAGATGGGACCAAGCAAGCAGCTGAAGAGACAAAACTATCACAGCCCAAGTAGCAGCAAAATAAATTCCCATCTGTGGAAGCTCACAGGGCTCTTCTACACTGTGGTTAGAGGTGTGCACACAGCTATTGAGCAGTTGCTTCTGCAGTCAAGTTAGTATCCTTTCAGAGCAGGGTGCAAGGAACAAATGAGCCATTAATCTCTTACACCACTCCTACAAGACTTAACAAGGCTCATCTCCCAGGGCCTGAAAATTTTGGCACACAGAAAACCTACTTTTCTGGCTGCAAAAAGGGAGACTTCTCAACCTGCAAGACCAGCAGTTCTAGACCTCACCCTACCAAGACATTTTGGAACTTAAAAAATCTACGAGACTGGGCAATTTTATCGCAAGGACCCTGCTGATCTGAATATCTGCAAAACAAACACCTGATGTTCCCACTGACTCCATGAGCAGCTGCATTTGCTCAGCCTCAAGAAGCCAGGGAACAAAGGGCTCCCAGTACACAAAGGGTCCATGATAAAGCTGCTATAGGCCCATCTGCTCAGAAGTGATTTCTGTGATTGAGAAAATAAGAAAGAGGGAGAGGAAGAGAGAAAAGCCCTTAAAGTGTGAGCCTTTATGGGTTTTAACATGAATCCTTTACAGCTAGTGATTGGGGTTGCCATAGCAATCCTGAGCCTTTCTGAATAAAGGTAGATCTGAAACAACATAGAAGTGGGCAGTGTTTGTGGCCTCTTTGGTATCTGAACACATCTAGAGCCACCCTCCTATGGCTGTAGCATTGCTGCTGTGACCAAAAATCCCCACAAAACCGAAAAACCACATGCCAAGCTTCCTCTCTGGCCTTTGGCTAGTTACTAAATCTTTGACCCATCACAAGTGATGGCAGGCCTTAGGGAGGGTGAAATCCACAGCCCTCCTTCAAGCTTCAATACTGAATTTGTGTACGAGCAACAGGATCTACTTCTGGGATGCGCACATTGAAGAGACAAATCACAATTGCTGTGAAAACTCTCAGTGCAACTGGGACTGATTTTATCGCCTTTGAGAAGTAACAGCCTCAGTGAAAATGCCGGAACTTTTTATGACCCTATGAAGGGGGAAAAGTTCATCTCCACTAGCCAAAAGCTTCACAGTAATCTTGCTTGAGAAGTCAGCACAGTGTGGCCCTTCAGAAGAAGCTGCAAGAGAGGGAGGCTGAATACTGGAACACCTCCTAACACTTCATACAATGCCAGTCCTCTATGTGGATTACAGAACGTGTTTTCTACAGCCTCACACACATTTTTATCCTATTACTACAGGGTTTACCCACTTTTGACTCAAAAGCCAAATAGCCCCTGTTACTAAACCTCTAGGTAAAAAAAAAACAGCTGTGCTTGTTGTAACTGAGCTCTTGTTTAATGTTAACTCTGCTATACTGGCTTTTTAATAACCCCCTGGATTCAGTATGCTTAGCGCTGCTGCATAGTCTGGAAGGGCAGTTTTTCTTCACATCATAGTGGGTACTGCATTAAACATCTGCTGTGTGAAATCAGCAAACTCTCCAGCTGAGCAAATTGCCGGGTGTTGTTGGGACTGTGCTTGGTGCTGTGGTCATTTACTTAACTAAAAAAAAAAGAAAAAAATCCCCCTCTCATGCAAGCCTTAACAAGGGACTCCAGTGCGTGCCAGCTGTCAGGATGGGAAAAGCACTGTAATTGGAGTGATTAAAAGCTCACAGTGGCAACAGACATGCTCCTCCATTTAAGGTGGAGTGAGACTCTTACAATAGTGACATGGCAAAGCCTGCAAAATTCACTCACTCATCTTTGCTCCATTATTTTTAATTCTGCAAAGCTCCCTCCCCTTCCCCCCAACAAGTTGACACCTACATAAACATTTCCAGTATCAGGGAACTGAAGCATAAAGGGGTCCGTTAACCTCCAAGCTGTAGTATAGATCTGTGCTTTAAGAAGATTCTACACTTTGGTATATTACTACAATAGTGACAATTTGGGTACCTAATCAGAGAGGTGAACACAGGAGGGCTCTTATTTTTTTTATTTTTTTTTATTTTTTTACAAACATTGCAGATGACAAGAAGAGAGAAGGAGAAATTTCTATGTATGTGATAATATCCCAGAGATAAGAATCCAGAACCTCAGTAGAAATGAGTGCCATCCAAAGCAATGGAGTTACAGTTAATTTGAATTAACTACACCAGCGAGCTTTTGCAAATGAATCTGCTGCTTTGTCCCTCAAAGAGTTGACCCAAACAGTGTGAGCGTGCAGAATATCTGAATATTATCAAGGCTTTCTGGAAAATAATTTCACCTCTCCCAAGCATAAAGAAGACCTTGAGGAAAAAACCAAACTATACTATCCTCTATCTCTGAATGCCTTCTCTCCATGCATATTTCGTGCTGGATAAAAATAGCTTTAAACCCTGGGTTAAGTAAGCTTCTTATATTCACAAAATCTGTTTCAAGTGGACAAAGGAGGGACAACTGAGGCACCATATAAAGGCCTTTGGTTTGAAGAAACCAAATGAAATTCCATCCTGGTATCATTTTATGTATCTATGAGGCAACTAACATTGAGATGGTTAATTCAAGGAACAGAGTAAGCAGGAACACGGAGCTGCGTGGAAACAGGGTGTGGCTAATCTAGCTCTCCTTTCAACATTTGTCTCAAGATCAAACTAAGTTCCTTTTCAAGACTAACTGGAAGGCATGCAAAAAATTATTCACAAGGAAAAGAAAAAAATCCATTCTGCGTATCTCAGCAGTACATCAGCAAGAGAGTAAACTTACAAGTTGGTAAAGATCTTGACTACAGAAGAATCATTTGCGATCCAGCAATTTCCATAGCTCATAATTTTGAAACTCTCTCACAAAGTATTTTTAGAGATACACGCTTTTTTCTGTGCTTATTTCTGGTGTAATCATTTCTGAGTTATAGTTCAAAGGAAAGTCAGTGAATTCAGAGCACAGGATATGAGATGGCATGGTGCATTTTTGAACTGCAGCATGTGAAGCACTAGAGGTCTGTAGGTTACTCAGAAGGGACTTAAAAGCTAAGAAGAGCAAGCCCATTGTCTTGCTAAATTTGTTAATTAAAGGTCCACAAACAAAAAAGGGACCCACCAAAAGAAAACATCAGAAGGCTAATCATCTCTTGCAATTATCCACGTTAAGATCACTGTGAAGAATTATGGCCCAAGTCCTGAAAGTTGATCTTTGCCAGACTAGAAACGGAAGCATTCTTATTAGTTATTACTAGTCCCCCAAGAACCTTTTTGACCAACAGCAGAGTTTCTGTAGGAATTGCTGAGGCAAAAGCAGGACAAGTAACCAGCTGATGGACTCAAGCATCCTAGAGCAAGCCATACCCACATCTGGATCAGGACCTTTTGTGAGTAGGTCCATCTTAAAAGCTGAGAGGGTCATTGAATCCGTCCCAAAACCCACACCCACTTAATTCTAGGTTCTACAGCTTGAGGCAGCCACACACTACTACTGGCCACAAACGAAGTCTAAAAAACAAGAAGAGAAGTAGGAAATAGTACCTAGAATTAGAGCTACATTTTTCCAGTTACTTTTACTTTTTTTCCCCAGTTACTTCTACATCAGAATTTCACATTAACAGGTAAGATCTTAAGAAAATATAGGTGTGCAGTAAACAAAGAGCAGAGACTGTATAGAGACATGAGAATGAGACAGGGGAACTCTTACTGGACAAAGAAAGAACTTTATACAGAAACTGGTCTTAAAGAACTGCAGAGAGCGATCACAGCCCCAAACTCAGGGATTTGAGAGATGGGTTTATGACCTTTCAAGATACTGGTTTCTTTGAGGGAGCAAGTCTATGTTAGCAGTACCAAGGAAATCCCAAGTGAGATCCATAACCAAAGAGTCTAAGACTCCAGGAGTATCCCAGTGCAACAGTCTCAACTGACACGCCCTTACCAAACTTAAAGCAAAAGTCAACCCACTTCTCAGAAGAGATGCTCCCAGCATCACCTGCACTTGGCTTTGTTACAAATAGGGTCACAGCCTAAAAGAGCAGGAAACTAGATGAAAATAAGATGGGTGGACAGATTTTACATGTGCTCTCTTCACGAAACAGACATTGCTTCTCTAGATGAAGCTGCACCTTGTTCCCAAATCACCTTTCTCAGGCTGATCTCAGGGTTGTGCTTCCTTTTTGTGAGTGATCAGACTGCTTTCAGAAGAGGTGCAGTATTTTTTCCCTGTTCCATACAGAAAGCCTAGGCAACATGATGAACATGTTCCTCAGACTGGATTTATGTGGCTGATGACTTCACATCACGTCAACAGCTCATGGTAATACCACCCTTTTCTTCCCCATAGATGCCCAAGAGGCCACAATGTGAACCTGTCAGGAGACTGATCTGGCTTTAAAATCAGGTGATTTTTAAGCTGGATCAGTTCCCTGATCCACTTTGCTGTATAACAAATTCCTTTGACAAAACCGAGGGCAGGACAAAAGCAGGAACAAGTGAAAAGGGAAGAAGAAACCAGAAGGGTAGGAACACAGTAATCCGGCATTACCAATGAATGAAGTCATTCAAGTCACAAAATAATTTTAAAAAATAAATAAATAAAATCACATTACTGTGCTTTAGGCAGAATTAGGTATTAATACTGATGATAGGCAGTTGTGGGAAGCTTTTTGTGCCCTGAAACTCAGAAGACTTCAGCTTGAGAAACCCCTACCCGAGAGTGCTACTGAATGCTTCATACCAAAATGAGCACGCGCAGCCATTCTCTCTCAACATGACAATGTTTACAACACCTTTACATATATGCCTTAACTAAAATTTTTTCATCCCAGCCTGATGAACAAGATGGGTGTTAGTTCTGAAAACTGCCAGGTAGGGAGATCAAGAGAGAGTTCCACATTTTTTTTAATTCCTTGTCTTTCTCCTAATGAGTTTAAATGAGGAAATATCTTAGAAATCCTAGAAAAGGGCAGGTCTCCTGTGCCTTTTCAGTAATGAGTCAGAGGCCAAATTTGCTAGTTTGTTAGTGCACAGAAAACGATTGTCATATAGTCTAAGAGTGGATAATAAGGAATCATGGCTAATTTAGCAACATACCTGAATAAGCCAGGAGTAACCAACGCAAAACTGTCAAAACTGTAGATTTTTCTTGAGTTTTCTCTAGAACTTTCCATGGGAGATTCTACCAGCACAGAAGAATCCTTTGAAGAAAAGGAACAAAAGTATGAATGACTTAAAAATCTCTCCTTTTAAACAAAGAGCTGAATTACTCATCCACAGTGGGGACACGTATTAGTCTGAAAACCCTAACTCTACTGCTTCACTATGTTGGTATCTTAGAAGACCATTTACTCCTAGTGTCCAGGCAGGCTGGAAGGTGCTAAAGAGTAGGGAAGCTGCCCATGCAACGTTTTACAGGACCTAGAACCGTGAGCAAAGAAAGTACAGCTTTGATAAGGAGGGAGAACTGAAGGGGGAAAACCCCTCTTCCCGTCTTCATTTATCTCAAAGCATATCAGCTTTTAAACATTGCTTTCAGAGGGCATTTTACCTTCAAAAGCACACAGCATGGTGTAAGATGCCCTAGACACATGGGGCCTTTAAGAATTAGAATGATGCATATGCTACAGCAATGAAAAGGCAGCCAGCCAAAACGATAGGAAGCAGAAAATTTAGCACAGGAAAATGTAAACTGAACAAGAGGTTCCTAAAAAAAGTATTTGATACACTATTATTTAACATTTAAACCACAAGCCCTTCTATTTACCCCAATGCATTTCACAATAGGGAAAGTATTTTCACTCCCCTCTAAAAACTGCAGGTGGTTGTTCTCAGCTTTGAGAATTTTATCTCCAATGTTCTCTAATATCTTCTCTTTTTACATGTGTTTTACTAGAGATGGAGAAAGCCAGTTTCCAACCTTGATTTCCACCTTTTGCATTTAAATGCATAACTAAGTTTTTGGAACTAGCTAACATCCAGCTGTTCTATCTAATCAAGAAGCCTAAATACTAGGACACTTGAGAAATTGGCCACACTGTTGGTTTATACACCCATTTCTCTCAATGAGCACAGTCTACTAACAACCTAAGACTTATTTATTCCAGGAATTCATGAATAATTTCTAACAACAAATCCATCTAAGAACTTCACAATTTGTCAGCAAAGCTTCCTGTATAATGAAGTAGAGAACAATTCTATGTTGACAGACAGAACTAGGATAACAATCTAACAGCTATTTTTCATCTTTTGTTTCTAAAAGATGACAAAGACTAGAAACGTTCACCATTACATCCTTCATTGCTACCTTTAATACCACTATGACCCAAAGCAAATGTAACATATAGCATACAGTAAAATATTTACTGACACTACATCACAGATTTTCACTTTTTTTCTAACAAAGCAAAAAAGGGGTTCTTAAAATTCAAAGACAAATTACAACAAAACAGCTCTAAAAACATTGTCACAAACTAGCTTGCCAGCAGAGTATTCCTTCTAGCAGTCTTACCCCACGACCTATTCAAAGCCAATCAATCACTCCCTGCCCTCATCCTCATCACTTCCTTTTAAGCAATAGCTGGAAATAGCCCCATCTGGTTTAAAAATCAAAGAGCAGCAGCTGGCGATCAGTCCTCTTTATAGAAGTCTGTGAGACTTAAGGATATTGTCCTGAGCAACTCAGTCAAAATTAATTATAACCTAGATGGAATTAATTAGAGGCTATCTGTATTTCATCTCCATTGTTGTGCAGACAATTGTTTAGCTACTCCTCACATGACTTGGTAATTAC
The DNA here is from genome assembly GCA_013400375.1 of Thinocorus orbignyianus. NCBI lineage: Eukaryota > Metazoa > Chordata > Aves > Ciconiiformes > Thinocoridae > Thinocorus > Thinocorus orbignyianus. The sequence goes on from VXBW01006202.1 coordinate 685,921, forward strand.
AGTAAGATGAAACCACTTAAAATGAAATGTCCTGAATGGGCTTTGATTTAGATTTACAAGAGTGTGCTTGTGGAGGTGGGGGAGAAAGAATGCTGGTTGTTAAATATACAGCAGATCTACACACAACCCCCTAAAAAGATTTGTCAGTTCTTCTTATCAGTCAGCAGTGGCAGCAAAACAGAAAAGTTACTTCAGAACAACACATTTCAGCAAATCTACATGAGAAACACAAACAGGTCTATATAGTTGGCAGAACATGGACCCCTAACTATATGGGTGATAATAAATGACCAGGACTTCAACACAACTCAGATCATTCATATGGCTGAGGACTTGGTCAATCTGCTCTGCAATTAATCCATCAACATATCAAAGAAAAAAAGAAGGATATGTCTATCCAATGTATAAATACACACAGCTATAATGGCATGCACATGTGTGCTTATAACATGTATATTTATTCTGCAGCCACGTTCACATATGTGTGCTAACTGGATAGCAGGCTTTTTTATCTTTTCTGCCAGTAGGCCTTCATTTGTTATTTATTAGGTGTTCTTATAACATGATGATCAGATGTTAAAATACTTTGCACCTGGACATAAGAAAGGTGCTGGTAATTTGCCATACTTAGAAGATGTCTTAAAGCTCAAGGGAAATCCATTCTTACCTTCAAAAGTAGCTTTCTGTTAAAACAAAAAACAATAAACAAACAAACAAAAAAAAAAAGACTAGCTAGGAGAAAGTTATTTCTATCACAGAGAAACGTAGATGGAAATCTGTTGTAAGATTCAGATTTTAGATTCAGGAAACCTGCCCCTTGTAGTTGAAGGTCTAAGAAATCTGACACATGTGAGGAACCAATACATTTTATCTTGCAGTGTGAAAGGGAGTTCCTTGAGGTGCTTTAATTCCAATCCAGATCAAATGGCTCTAATCAGCATTTCCACAACCTACTATCGAGGCAGGGATGTGCCTACAAGCGATGCAGACGCTTCCCAGACTGGTAGATTTTAGTTAAAAGGAGAGTCTCATCAGGATGGGAAAGAGACAGTGGCAGTTTTCAATGTGGTTAGTAACCATTGTTCTCTTTATAAACATCTATGACTGGATTACAGGAATCAGATTCTGTAGTTTGATTAAAAAAACCTTTGACTACACAAAAAAAAAAAAAAAAGAAAAAAGAAAAGAAAAAGAAAAAAGGGATTTCAGTGAGGGAAAAACCCACCCATCTAGTTGTTATCTATTGAAGTTATTTCTCCCTATAAACACAGAAAATCTAAATTGTTCTAAAATAATAACTTCTCTTATACATGGGCTTGTGGGAGGCTAAATGCAAGATGACTCTCCCAAAGGACACAAGTGCTTCGTACTTCCAGGGGTAATAAATAAAGCATCCCTTGTTGTAACTGGCAAATGCATGCTTGGTGCTCCTGGGAATTGAGCTAAACTGGGTCTATAGCACAAAAGTGAAGGTGGAGCTGAATGCTTAATTGATGTGGTGCCTGCTACTAGGGAGACCTAGAGGCCCTAGGTCATGAAGACACTATTTTTAGAGAGTGAAATCCTATGAAATTATCATGAGTTTCACATGTATAATACATGAGGAGCCAGGGAGGTCCAGGCTCAATCTGGCTTTTCTTACATGTAGTGGCTCCTGACAGAATTTTTGCCTCATCAGTCATGTGGCAACCTCAAGAGCAAGAAGGAAACGACAAAGAAAACTGGTTCTTCTTGATAGCAGAAAACTAAGTGGTCAGCTTCCTCCTTGCTGAGAAACTTCTCACACACAGGAGCAACATGTTAGGAAAGTAAAAAATCAGGTAGTTTTCAGGACAGGTTATAGCTACAGGCAGAGGTATTTCAGTGGGAACCCTCCAAGGCATTCTAAATTAACCCAAAACTTTTCTGAGAGCAATTCAAGTTAAAATGAACTTTCTGCACCAGTGCAGCCATCTCAGGTACGACAGTACTGATTCTCCCATGGATGTACAGATTTATACTGAGTATTATGACTTCATGTACTAAAATGTTGCCAGTTATACAAGACAAACACAAAATGTTCAGAAAATTTTAAACTGAAAAAAAAAAAGACACTACAGTCATGGTTGTCACAGATATTGCAGAAACAACTAACTGTAGCAATAAATGAAAATAAAATACGGAGATGCATTTGGCTCCCTGACTCTAACAATCCTGTGACAGTATGACTTAATTTCAAAACATACAGGTTTTTCCCTTTTATATTCTCTGGACAACAGTTACTGTTTACTGAGTTGCCTCCCAGAAAGACTGCAGTAAAATATTAAAACTGCTGTAAGCAAGAGAAGGTCATCAATGACATTCTGTTCAGTAGAGCACAGAAATATCTAATTAATCCCAATAAAATGAAATATTTGTGTTTGTAAAAATGACATCTTCCCTTTATGTATCTGGTTTAATGAATGGGAATTTTAGTTTAAATCCTAACTGGCCACAGAAATTTCTCCATATAGTAGCAAAACATATGTGATTTATTTATGTACATAAAATCCTAAATAATTCACACACCATTCTTTAAAGATGTCTTGTAATACAAGTCTCATTTTAATCTGAAGAGCATAAGACAGAGTATTTACAGTTTCTCCTGCTTTAGAAGAGGATTTAAAATCCTTGTGTCCCAACCAGTCACACTATATTTTCCCACATTTAATTAGAAAATAGATGAGATCATTTTATTTAAACTGGTACTTGAAGTAAGCAATTAAGTACTTCACTAAAGAGGGCTATGTGCTTTAAATCTGGCCTTTCATTACACGTACAGTTCCTGGCACAATAGGTTTTTAGTACCAGGCAGAAGCTTGTAGGCATTCCTTTAATAAAAATATGCTATTTAAGAATATTGTGATGTATTTCCACTGCCTCTGGGGGACTTACACTAATAAGTCTATTATCTGTCCTTATTACATAGAACTAAGTGTGCAATTAATTGGCAATCTGTAGTGGATTATGGAAACAGTCCAGATGGACAGGGATTTATCACAGTATTTTTCAGCAGCAGCTACTGTAATTTCTTAAGTTTGGGACATCAAATTTGCAATAATTTATTTCTTTGTCAGATAGGTCTTCTGAGCAAGAATTTCCATTTCCTTTTACATCAGAGGCAACAGCTCAAAATGTAGCACAAAGCAACGGTGAGAGAACACAATATTGCTACAGCAGACACGTCTTTGTGATCAGACACACAATAGGATGTGTGGGCTGAACGCTCCCTCAAGAAATGAAAATGCAATCAATTCACTTAGTTAATATTTTGCTCTGTGGGAAAAACTTCATTAGACAACCTGGAGTGTCATTAATCCGTGGCATTGCATGAGCTGCAGCAGCCTAAGCAAAAGAAAGCTGGTGCATGTTTTACTCTCCCCTGTCCCTCCTTAGCAATTTGGAGGTGGGGGGAGCTGTTAACCTTTCTAGCCTTGCCCTTCCAGTGCCTCTGTGGTCAGGTAAGGTAGAATAAAACTGGGCTGAGGCACCTGAGGCTGTGTCACAGATGGCTCTGGTGTCACTGGGGCCTCTGGCTGTCAGGAGGGAAAGCTCTTCTGGAAGCTGAATCCAGACAACATCTAGAGGAGACTGGCAGTGCTTGGCAATAACTCACAGACTGGGGTAGGGGTTTTGAACACGCCACTCTCTCAGGAACTGTTCTTTAAGATATTAAAATAAGATGTTATTGTTGTGCACAAAGCTTGCTAATGTAGTCTTCTTCCTTAGGGAAACAACAAAAAAATAAATTAAAAAATGCATGGAGAGCTCCTTCTGCTCTTGATTTTTTCAGTCATTTTGAAGCTGCCAGAATATGGGCTCCTGTTATGATGCAGGGAGTCTATGCAGCAAACAGAGGGAGAGACCATAAGGATCACCCCTCCCATTGTATCACCCTTTGGGGCAAATTAATACAGTTTCATTGTTCGTTAGAGTGGTGGAGATAAAAAGTCACCTTCAAATACCACTCGTGTTATACAGCAACTCTTACTCTACAATCTCGAGAGTTCTGTTTTCTCCCCTCAGCATAAATAGACAAGACAGCTACTACAATGCATGGACGAGATTTATATTCTGTTTCTCTAGGTATACAGTTCTCTAAAAGTGAATATCTTACTGATTTTTCTGTACACTTAGCAAGTATCAAAATTCTTCTAAAGGCTTGTAAAATGCATATTTGCACAGACCACAGCTCAGCCAAGTAACCTAATACTCATGTGAATGACATGGCCTGCTTTAGGAATTTTCACTTTAATGTAACTTAAGATATGCATCTGACTGTAAAATAAAGTTGTTTTTTTTTTTATTCTTTCAGCCATACCTAAGCCTTCTGCTGATTCCCCCTCCCCTTTAGCATTTGCCACTCTCATTTCTTTTCAGATTGATAATTGCCCCCTTTACATTTTCTTCAACAGGCCCCCACACATGCAGTGAATCTCAAATTGCTTTTGCCATGTGTTAGCATTAATAATTAATGAAACCAGCTGATTGTTCCAAGTGACCCATTATCATGTAGGGCAGAGATGAACCAGAGAGAAGATAGGATTCATTTCTGAACCTCCAGTTTCAGACTCAAAGTTCAAAATCAAAACACAACCAGCAACATAAATCTATTTCTTTTAAGAGATCTGTTTTTTTTTCTGAGGGATGGCCAGAACAGCCCCACAGCCCAAAAAGCAGATATTACCCCACTCAGGGCTTTTTAAAACAGAAACTATTGTGCTCTCCTCCAGTATGTGACATTTCTCAGGGCTTTTCTGACATTTAAGTATCATCCAGGCATTTAATAATAATCGAGGAAAAGAATGGGAAAGGGAAACATACATTAGCATGAAAGATTAAGGAAAATGAATATGTATAGGACACTAAAAAGAATAAAATGCTGGTGTACAATGGGATGCCACAGAGCAGAGTGGGAGGGCTTCTGTTCATTAAGTGTTGATATAATGGATTTAAATAAAATTAAATAAAATCCAATTTAAATGCTAGAATAAAAAGACTTGAATGACCAGCTTGGGAACAGAATGGTTTTCTACCTCTCAGAGGTCACATTAATGGTCGACTGACAACAGCTGCAGATGGTCTGACAGCAGACGCCTGCAAAAATAAAAAATTACAGGGTAAAATCAAGTCTGGCTCTTTTTAACCTCATTCTTTGCTGTTCTTCTAACATAGGAGTTATCCTCCAGCACACAAAAAAGTCCGTATCACAGATGTCCTAACAGAGCTGGTATCTTACTAATTTTTATCATATCTCAAATTATGTTAGCTTCTATGTGCATGATCGTAAGACCGTGTTATTCAGTTTTACAAGAATAATTGACACTTCAGCAACCAGACAGTAAATTAACCAGCAGAGAAAAAGAAAACAAACAAATAAATGACAGCTCATGCATTTATTCCAAGTCTATACTGAAGATAGAACTGCAGAGCTTATTATCAGCCTGTTGTTAATGTAGGGCTCCCTGCTTTAAGATTATTTAAGGATGACTAACTCATGTTACATTTATTTCCTCTAAACTTGCCCTGGGCTACATGAAAAGCAGGAATCAGTTAACTGAAGAAACTTTCAGGCACTGCCACAAACAACATTTAGAAATTCAACACAATACTTCTGTGGGGTGCAGTAGATCATGAGGTTTTGCCACAAGAAATTAAGACAAACCCAAACATGTAAAAATCATGTCTTTTCCAATGCTCTGGGTTATAAAACCACAAAAGCATTCTGATAGAAGAGAGAAGGAAAAGTTGATATCTGAAAAGTTAAAAGTGCCACATGCAATGGCGAAGGTTTCACTGTTTTCAATTGTGTCTACTTTCTATGTCCTTGCTTTAGTTAAAGCAAAAATTTATCACTCGCCACTCTTACAATTAGCCTTTATAGGATACAAGAGCTGTCTTAAGACTCATCCTGCTGCCACAGGATCAGTACATTTTCCAGCAAATGAGTCACTTTTTTAATTCCCTACATTTAACAGTAGGGCACAGAAAACCAGCACATTTATATTGTTTCTCAAAGTTGCCTGCGCAGCTAGAAATGGCACAGCTATGACTTCATTCTCACCAAGGGACTTGCTGTTACGGCAGGCTGTTCATCATCTTTTAGTCACGACAGAAGGGAAAACCTGTGCATGGTTATTTAAGGCAATCACTAAATCACTTTAGTGTTCACTAAATCACTTTGGTGTTGTGTCTGATATTGATTCACTCTTAACTGTGCTTGGCTTTCAGTGATGTTTATGCGTGATGGGCAATCTCATCCTACTGTGAGATGCATTAGTTGCTGCATCAAAGATTAGCCTCTAGTGTAAATTACAGATATGATCTCTCTTTGCACAGGTTACAATATTTTCAATAAAACAGGCCTAAATGAGATATTCCCACATTCTGTCTTAATGGAGAATACCTAAACTGTAGTTGGATCTTCTGCTCCAAAAGATAGGCTGGAAATTCCAGCATTCAGATTAAACATTTGGAGCAACCCTGTACTAGTTTCAGGAACAGCCAGATGATTTATTGTGCTGTTCCCAGCTCAAATGCAAATGAGATTATAATGCCATAATACAATACCTTAGACATTATAGTTCCCTAATTTCTTTTATTCACATAAATTAAGAAGAACTCTGTGGTAAGAAAAAGCTGAACATTTAATCTGCAACTTTAGTGGAGGTCTTAATTACCCACAAAGATGTAGGTATATTATGATTCTTCTCCACAGGAAAAGGGAACCAAGACCCTTTTGTGAGCAGTTTGCAAAACCCACCTCTTTATCATTTTAGAACAAGCAGAAACCACTTGTACCACCGAGTACCAACAGCTGTCTACCTTTGTTTTTCCTCGAAATGTTAAAAGTGAAAAAAAAACCCCAACCCAAACCACTAGAGAGATCCTTGCAAAGCAGCTGTTGATTATTTATGGTGTCTCTACTACCCAGTCTCAAAAGCACTGCTTCACACTGAAGGAACGTGGCTGACCTGTGAATGATCTATGAACGAGACAGTCCTAGCAACCTATAACTGAAAATGGGATCCACTGAAGGAAAAAAAATATAGCTGGTGAGAGTCTATTTCAAACAATAAAGTGCATTCAGTACTAAATAATCTATAAAGTTCCCATATGAACACACTGGCTGGATCCTCTTTGTTTGATTATTGTCCTGCGTGCCAACACAGTGTTATTCAAGGCTATGGGACCAGTTTGTTAAGTACACAATCGAGTGGTTTATGACTGCATTTCCTGGGGTTACATATGCATTTGACTTTCTGCACACAAAAAATCTGACTTGAGCCCGTGCTAGGTTTGCAGTACCATTCTTCTCATGCATTTCTCACTCGTGCTTCAAAAAACCAGCTGAAGTTTCTGGTTTCCTTCAAGGCAATCATTTTGCTTGCCCATCACACTGTTACTGGGAAGGGACAGCAACTCTTTCCCACGCAAGATGAAGTAAAGGAAAGAAATAGCCTCAAAAATCAGACCTGTTGTCATGGAAACCAGAACAAGGATTTTCGAGGCCAAACTGGATGCATTTATAAATCAGAGATGAGGAAAATCCTACCCATTTATAACAATTCATGAAGTGGAAAATGTCTTTATTATAGGAGGTCAGTTATTTACTGGTCCAAGAAATGCTGCAGCATAAAGCAGTACGTCATTCTTTTCTATAACCCAACATGAGCTTGTCGGAACCAGAACTACACGTCTTTGAGAGAAAGGCAGTACTAGCTATAGGAACAGGTGGCTGGTCCTGAGTGGCATAAGGTACAGTGCATAGTTTTGGTGGTGGCCTCACGCTCCTGCCAGCTGTGTGGCTGCTTTTGTGTGGGAGGGGGTTCCTGGTGCACCTCAAGCCACTGGAACCAGCACGTTTTATTCTGCACAACTCCACCGCTCGGCTCTGAAAGGAGGGACCTAAGGGAGGGGGCTTCCCTCTGCAGTATGAGAATAAAAGGTGGTTCCAGGGATCCTTGTAACAGCAACGCTATTTTTTGACCTGTATTGTTAGAAAGTGTATTGCCACAGCACTTGACTGAAGTCAGGGACATTATGCTCTCCACTCTTTCAATACTTGTACGGACAATCTCTGCCACAGCACGCTTGCAACATGACTCCCTGAGCTAGCAACATACAAGAGAACAACTAACCTGCTTGAGGACATACAGCAAGACAAGGACAGCCCTTTCCAAAAAA
>VXBW01006202.1:702884-718644 GCA_013400375.1 Thinocorus orbignyianus
AAGAGCTGGGCCCGCTGTGCCCACCCCGGCGGGGCGGGGAGGAAGGGAAGGGAAAGGAAGGGAAGGGGGGGGGACGGATGAACAAGCGGGTGGGGAGGGTTGGACTAAGCAATACCGGGAAATAAAATGGCAAACCGTGAAGGTTTTTCCCGGCCCCGTGCTGATCCCTGTGTCCGGCCTCGGTGGGACACCCCCCTTGTGGTTCCCCGGGGTGAGGGAGGGGTGAAGGATCCCCTGCCAGCAGCGGTTCGCTGCTGACATTAATTATCCCTTCGCGGTTTGTCTTCCAGGTTAAGAGTCATTTCCATTAACCCTTTGGTGTTTAACCCACGGTCGACATCTTTCCTCCCATTCAAAGGAGGTTTTGGGGCCTGTGCTGTGGAGTTGAAGGTAAAGCAGCACCATCAGGCCTGTCGTGTACAGCTTATCAAAGTTGGCATCCATTAACGACAGAAAGGCTGGATTAGGCAAAATTCACAGCCCTATGGAGCAGACAAGCTTGTCTGGAGAAAGATATTTCCATGGGACTGGCATCCCCAACAAAAGTGAGGTGCCAGTAAGGAGTTTTTGGGAAAAAATGCCACGAAATGATACACCCCAGGAGTGTCTCTACCTCAGATAGATGGGAAGGGCTCTTACAGTGGTGACTGTCATTGCGATCGCAGCAGAATTTGGGATTTCAGGCCCTTTCGTGGCACTGTTAGGGCTGTGCTGTGCTGCACCAGGGAAAAAGCCAGAGCACGTGCCCAGACAGCACACAAAAATTAGTCTTTGTAATGCAGGTGAATCCTGGGACAGAGAGAAATCGTAGTTGTACCATTGAATGTGTAAAACAAACAACCCCCAAACCCGTCTCTCCCTCCAACCTTAATTCTGTGGGTACCAGCTCTCAACAATTTATGGACTTCACATGAAGCTGTTTTTGATGGCTCCTGATTCATCTTCCGAAATGGTTTTGTTACTGTGTTTCTTGCCAGCTCTTTGAATGATTTTTGTGTTATGCCCTTGGAAAAGACAGTCTCGTGTCATCTTCAGAGACTTTACAGTGATGGTGTTTCGTGTTTTAGTGCCATATTATTGGCAGGCTTCACTTCAGTCCATTAATGCATTGGAAAAATGTAGCATAATCTGTCATAAATAATCCATAATCAGGCTATTCCCTTCATGTTACTGATGTATTCCAGCTGACAGACTCGTGGTCAGTTTGTACAAGCTAATTTAATCATTAAATCACATTGGTTTTTCCATTTGATAAGACTTGAATGAGGTTTGGTAGGCAGGGTGGTCTTAGTGGAGAGCTGATGGATTGTCAGTTTTTAAAGCACAGTTACTCTTCACGGTTGTTTTTCAAGTTTAAGTCTCAGTCACTACAGAGACTAAAGAGTCCTTTAAATAATAATTTCCTGGAAGACTAGTAATTTGGTCCTCCTGAAAACTTGCACTGGTATGTTAGTCTGTCTGATATGTCTTTCATGAATATTGTGATATATTTCTGTGTTGATTGGATTGGGTTTTTTATTCCTTTTCCTTTGCTTCAGGTTGAAAAGATGGGAAATGCAGAAAGCAACGCCTATCGGAACCACCTTTCCAGATTTCTTCCTGAGGAGCAGTCTGACATTGATGGAGTATTTGATGCCTTACTGGGATCAAGTGGCTCAGCAGGAGCAAAAAATGGCAAAGCTACAAAGAAAACTGTGACTCTGGCAGCACTGCAGGCAAGACAGTCTGTTATTCCTGGTCTATCGGAGATGTAGTGCATTGAATATAATTCCAGAAAGAAACTAAAGATGTGGCAATAGTTACTTTTTAAGGATTGCTTGTCTCAATTTAATGCATAATATTTTGAGGCAGGATGGGTGTTTAACTTTTCCTTATAGTTTAACACGAGTAGGGAATTTCAAGTTTATATTTATCTCCTAAATTGCACCCTAAACTGTTGGGTGCAATTTACCTACTGAAGTTGAGACATATGAAAATATTTTTACAGAAACCTGAAAAATGGAAAGAATATTCTTCCCATATCTAGTCACATCTAGTGTGTGATTATTTACAGATTTTCACGAGAAGCTGTCACAAAGTCAGTTTGTATTTGGTTATATCATTATCCCTCAACTGCATCACCATCTCTAATCTTTCCACTTGGATTAAAATGAGAGAATTCAATTTTGCTTGATTAAGCTGTGGCTCCCTGTTTTAGCTAATTAACATACATTATACTTTCTGATTAACTTTGCATTCATTTTCTAATCAAGAAAAATATGATTTGTTGCAATACTTGATAACTTCAGTTAGGCAGGAACTAAGCGGCGAAATGATTGTAGTGTTAAAGATGCATTTTTATATACGCTACACAGTTAAGGGAATCAAATTGGAACTCCAGGAAAGAAGCGGGGTATTTTGAGGTATTTAGCAAGGCATCTGCATGTAGATCAGCCTTTCTTCCAGCCTGGCTGTATATGAGCTGTCACCCGTTTGGAAACAGTGTTGCTGCTCCCAACCTTTCAACCCTAAGACCGCCTGTAGGTGTCTAATTCCTTACTGCAGGGACTATTGCGACGGCATGGCTGCCTCATAGGTGTCTGTGGTCACACCTGAGCTTGACTGATACATGGCAGATTTGATCTTGCCACAGCCTGGTAACATTGACAGGGCCCCAAGGATAACCTTGTATACTCTGCTTAGGCTCCTTGCTTTACTAGAAGGAAACTACTTGGCTTCTGGACCGGAGCAGGTTGCACTGTGCAGCTTGGGAAGCAGGTAGAGCTGGTATCCCTAGATAACTTTCTTGAAGCCATTTAATACAAACTTTCTAAATTGTCAGAGATGTGAGTTTGCTAGATGTTTATTAAAGATTCCCTTTTTACAGTCCTCTTTTTTCGCACCCCAGGTCTACTCATTGGAATAGCTGTAAGCAGAACAGAACAGGGCAACAAAGTTAGTGGTGGGTGGGAGGGAGGGAGTAGGGAGTAGGTAGGCAATGCTGCACTGTGGCGTTAAAAGCCCATGAGGGTAGTGGTTTTAATTATGTTCCCTGCTGCCTGTCTCACTTCAGGCTCATGTACCGCTTTTAGAAAGCCTCTTAAAAACAGCTGTACCCCCTGTGACCATCCCTCCCACAATATGCAGCACTCTAATGTGCAAGGCTGTGGCTGCTTGCTAATTCTGCTGAAATCAATGGGAGCTTTACCACTGACGTCAACAAAAACAGGGTAGAGCTTGGCATATTGGATATGACCCTTATATGCACAGCAACAGCCATTAACATCAAATAGGAACATCCCAGGTGGCTTCAATAGGAGTGGTATTGAGCCAGGAATGGATTGGTGACAGCAGCTCCAGTGAATTGGAGCTGGAGTGCTTTTAGGCAGGTGGAGCTCCATTGATTTCAGCACAGTCCCCGCTGGGCTGCACCCCTGCAGGTAAGAGTCAAGTCAGGTGTTCAGCATGTAACGCACAGTACTTTGCATAGAGAAGACGCTGTGTAATCATGTCCTAGTGTATGGATGTATTTTAGATGATTTATTTTTAAACCATGTAATTATGTTGAACGCTGTGAAAGTTTCTCGAATCCAGAGTCAGGTGTTTCCCACAGCGCTGTGAGGCGTGATGCTGTACACCAGTCAGATTGCAATTCAAAGAGCCAGTCATGCAAGTTTGGTGGACAAGTTCTGATTTCAACTGCCTTAACATCAGGGATGCCTTATGAAAATCAGGTGATCTCAGTTTTGTTCCATGCTTGAATTAGACGTTGCGATGCAGAGTGAAACCTCTCAGATTTATTTCTATGTGTGTATGTAGGGTTAAACACATTGGCTGCATTGTCTTGAGGCTGAAAGTGAGATATGGAATGAACTTTACTTTCTTTATATTTTTAAATGTTTGTGAGCTCTGCTATCAAAAGCAGAGTTATACACAATTTTAAATGTTGTACTAGCAGAGTTTGTGGGGTTTTTTTAAGTCCATGGCATTTGTAGAAAAATAGCATCAACTTAAATTGCTAAATCATATTGGAAAGGAGATACTATAGAATAGAGATACAAGATTGTGGTGTGGAAAACCAGACCTTTGACAAAAGTTGTTGCCAATAGTAGATACTTGGTATTGAAATCCTTCATTGATAGTGGTGTATCTCAGATTAGCTGGAATATATTAATTATTTTTCATTTTTAAAATAGGTTCTTTGCTGTTTTTCTTATTGTAGGCATATGTGCGGGAGCCATTGCCAGAGTCAATGACTGTTCGGTTATTCAACGGGATGAAAAGTGTCGACCTGGCTGGGAAATCATCTGGGCTGAGTGAACAGATTGCTAAGGAGCAGTTTGTAATTTTTATGTCAAACCTCTTAAAAGGGAATGCAGATGAGAAGGTTGCCATCATAATGAGAATGATCTCCAAGACAGAAGGGCCTGTGAAGGGCAAACAAGTCCAAGAGGTAAACAGGCAGTTAAACGTGTGTTGGGGGGACAGTAAGAGAACAGAGACTATTAGGTAATTTGAAAGAAATATTTAGAGCACAGATTTCTGACTTCAGTATTTTTTTAAATCTCCCTATTACTTGCTGATCTGGACCAACCATTGTAGACAAAGCACATTCTGGGTGATAAGTGATTCAGCTGTGGGCTCTTCCATGCTGACCTTGCCTACTTTGAGAACCAAGATCTGGATTTTGTGGAGTGCAGTGACTGTTCTGTCTGATGGTTCACAGGCTCACTGCGTAGGGTGCAGAGACTGGCTGTACTTAACAAAGATTGTGGTGTGGCTGCTGCTTCTGGGAACTGAGTAAACTACTTTCTAGATCTTTAGTTGCAGGAGAGATGGCTGAATCAAATATGTAACTTGCAAGATAGAAGAGTGGGATCTCACAAAACAGTAAATCACGTGAAGCTCCTACCACTGCAAAATTTGGACCTCCCCTCCCTCTAGCATACCATATTTTATGGAGGCGCTTTGTGAAGTAACATTTACAAAATGTCTTGAAAAATAATGTTTTTCATGACTTAAGGCACTGAAATAACATTTCTTTCTGACTCTTCATGAGAAGCATCTGCCATTGGGATTACAGCTTCAGTATTACTTGACTTTATTTTCAGAAAGTCCTTTGAAGGTCTTGCAATTTTATTTAAGAAATGCCGAAATGGTGATGTTCTAATCTTTTCAGTTCACAGAGGATCTGATCATGTCTGTGGTCCATGTACTGAACTACAGGAAGGAACTGAGGGGCTGGAATTTGGAGAATACCAGGGATTCTGCAAGTGGAGTAAAGGCTCTGGCTTCTCAGCTGCTATCAGAATTGAAGCTGGCAGGTAAGCAGCGCTGGTGTAGCATATCCCTGAATGGCACAGAGCTCATGTAATCACTCATCTCACAAGAGTGTTTCTCTTCAGGTCACATCTTTGAATTTAAAAAGTGAGCAGTATTTCAGACCTACTTCTTTGCAAATGACTTGGGAATTTTATTTATTTTACCTTACCATCTTTCTCCCCTAAATTCGGGAGAGTTTTGGTTTGAAGTCCCAGTTTAAGTGGACTTGCACAACTATTTGTCATGGAACGTGTCTGCTTTACAAATACCTGACTTGCAGATAACGGGCATTGAGATGCTTGTGCATATATTTATGACTGTATGCCCTTTTACAAAGCACTGTTGGAATAATAGATTTTGCTGTCTTGGAAAGAACATCCCATAAATTGTAACTAGGAGCCCATGTTTCTTAATTGTGACAGCCCAAGCAGTGGATGTCACAGGCAAATGTTTCTCAGTTCTGTGGATGCATCTGTTTAATGTAATTGACACACTCCTTTTATATGTGGCTTCATGTCCATTAAAATAAGAAAATACTGTGTTTACACTTAAAAATTAACTGATTATTTTCCAGACTGGGGGACTTACTGCTGTTCCTTTGTGTCTTATTATTTAGACGGGACAAAACCTGTGGGTCCTCAGCTGCTGGAGACAAATTTTGATCAAAGTGTCATTGAGGATTGGGTGTACCGAGTTCCACAGATCTCAGTTTTCCTCAGTGTTGTTATCAGGCAAGGCCTCCACGTTCTGCATTCTCTCCCAGACCAAACCAAAGACATACTCAACCTGGTTCCAGGCTGCAAAGGCATCAAAGGAAGAGGACTTGTCAGTCTCTTTGACATCCCAGCCATCATTTACATCAACTCCCATCTGCCTGCAGAACTACAGCACAAGTGGCGGCTTTTATTTTCTTCTAGGCTTCATGGAGAAAGCTTTTCACAGTTATGTGGGCATATAGTGAACAAAGGTCCCTGCATAATCATCTTAAAGGACTTAGATGGTTATATCTTTGGTGGGTTTGCATCTCACTCCTGGGAGGTGAAGCCACAGTTTCAAGGTAAAACTCACTTTGCTTTTTCTGGTATGTCATGGCTCTGGAAAACATGGCCTGTTCTGTACAGGTACAAGAATCCTGTCCACTTAATGGATACTGTCATTTTACTTTCGTGACATACAGCATTTCTTATACTTCCAAGTGTATTTTCCTGCAGCAATAATAACACTCATTTTTGAAAAGTATAAAATATCTGCTAAATTATTCCAGCTTTGTGCCCAGTCAAGCATATTACTGATTAATGTTTATAGTTTGCCTGTTATTTGGTAAGACTTTTAAAATTGTAGGACTTACCGATCATGGAACAAGTTTTCTTTTCAGGGAAATCTGTCAGCCCCCGTAGCTGCATAGGTTGAAAAATGAAGGAAATCCAGCACAGACAGTGAATTAGAGTTTAAGTAGTGTGTCCAGCAGATGGCAATCTTCCATCTCAGAACAGCTGAGCCAAACACCTGGTTAAGCCTCCTGTTGCCGTTTATGCAATCTGTTTCCCTTTTAAAATCCAGCAGAAAAAGGGTCCTTTGGACAAGCTAAACTTTTTGTTCCCTTGAAACCTCTGGGGAGAAAAAGAGGGGGCTTTTTTTTTTTTGTAACTTTTTGGTAAAAACTTCTGTGATAGTTTCCAAAACATTATTACAGATTCTGGGTAATCTGTCCTGCTGGGAATCTTCACTTTTGCTACATTACAAACTCAGTTCCTATATTTAATTATTACTTGATAATTACCACTTCAGTCAGTTAATATACCGGTATGTTACATTGGTTACACAACACTTCCCTTGTATTTTTTCCTGATAGATTAACACAAGTAGTGTACTAGACAACCACAGCACAGGTCCTGCTGAGTACCTGGCTGGACATAATGAAAATTGCACTCTAAATCATTGTCCCTAAACTGATCTGCACATTAATAGGGTCAGAAATAAGGGTGCCTGCACTCTTACCAGTTTGTGTGGGTCTAGCAGTTGGCTGGTTTTAGATGGTAGCTGTGATAGGTGTACCCTTATGTGGTAATGTGATGTGCTAGTCATGCCTCTGACTCTGCCCTTGGTCACAGTCATAAAATTACATTGATTTCTGTGACCCTGCACAGAGTTAACTGAGAACAAACAATAGGTCGAGATTGTGATGAGAGATAGGTATTGGCTTTCTGAGATTGCAGCTGCTTTGATTTATTCTGCTGCCCTTCAATATTTTTTTTTGTATCTTGTTTGTACACAAGTTATTGCTTGGCCAGTTGCCTGACCTCAGATGCTCTTGTGTTTACAGGTGACAACAGATGCTTTCTGTTTTCTGTTTCCCCTTCTCTTGCTGTGTACACGTACACAGGGTATAATGACCACTACATGTATTTGAACCACGGCCAACAAACAATGCCAAATGGACTTGTAAGTATTAAGAAATGACAATTTGGAAATTGGTGTTCAGAAATGTCTTGTGTTTTTTGCTTCTGTTACCATGAGGAGATTTATTTCACTTGTTATTCTCTGAGGAAGTTTTCATCCCTTCTCTCTGCAATTTGCACCACACTTTTAGTAGGAGGATTTTTTTCTTCTTTGGCATTAGAGCATCAGCGTAAAGTGTGAACTATGGATAACGATGGAGAACCACTTACACTGCTGATAGAGTCTATGCTTTTCTTTACAGTTGATATGTATATTGAAATACTAAATCAACTGAGATGGAATTTATTTGTGTCTCATCCAGGTAGGATGGCTTTACGGAGGTTAGATTTATGGAGGCTCTGGGAAGAAATCTTGATGCCAGGTCTGGGTATCACGCAGGCTCTTCCAGCACTGCTTCCTGCTGTCTGGCAGAATTGCCCATGTGTATCCACTTCGCTGCTGCAGCACAAGGCAGCTGAGCTGTGTAACTGAGGATCCCTCCACAGGCTGTTGTTCTCACTGACACACCAACTGTGTTGTATCTTAGAGAAGGCTAAGAAAGTTCAACAGAATCAGAGTTCAGGAGCTGCACGTGAGCTGCTGCTGGTGTGTGTTGCAGTGGCAGAAGCCCATTTTACTCAAGTTTGTGAATGAGCTTTCCAGATGCAGAGGAATTTGTACAGAGCTACAACACACCACCTGTTTGGAAAAGTACTTTATGGTTTTGTAGCATTATGTGCCTATAACTTTGGGAACTGTAGCAGTCGGTAGTAAATTCGCTCTATAGAAACCAAACAACATCAAATCATATTATTTGTTTCTGTAGATACTTTTCTAAATGGAAGAGAGGCTGCAGAACTGAGCACTTTCACCCTTTTTAAAATGGAACTATTAATCCATAAACAAAACCCAGTGAGCTAAATTTCTAATACAAGACACAGCTGAAGTGCTTGCAGATGCTGGTATTCCACAGAGCGTAGAGGGAGGGCAGTATCACTCCAGTAAATTCTTGTTTGTCTTCAGGAATACTGGATTTTGGTACAGAAGCCCAGGTTCACTCAGAATACTCTTTTCCACTACCCACAGAAGTGTGGCAATTTATGCTCTAGGTGTCGTATCTTGCTCGGTGTGTTTTACACGTGCAGCAACCGCTCCGTGTGACGCTTTGGTTTGCAGGGCATGGGAGGGCAACACGGCTACTTTGGGCTCTGGATAGACAGCGACTACGGGAAGGGACACAGCAAAGCAAAACCTCGGTGTACCACCTACAACAGCCCCCAGCTGTCGGCGACGGAGGATTTCACACTGGATGCCATGGAGGTGTGGGCAGTGGGAGACCTCCCTGAAAGCACAGGGGTAGGTGAAACTGAAACTTCAAAACTGAAGCCTGTGAAAGCGTGTCCCGATTGGAACAGGAGATACAAATGCAAAACTTGCAGTTTTCCACTTAAACACTGTCTGTCAGTCGTAATGAATAATATTTTCTTTAACTGGCCCTGCGATGCCATATATTTTGGAACAGGGAAATGGCAGAACAGTAGTGGAATTACTGCCATCAAATGGCAGAGTTAGAAAACTCACATTTTACTCTGAATTTCAAAAGGCCTCCAGAAGGGAGGGCCTTCTCCTTGGAGGGGTTCAGTGAAACCCAGTGTTTGTCAAACAGAAAGCAAGCACTGGAAGCTCACAACTAAAGCCTGATCCCTAATTCAGGAAAAGAACCCAAAAGATTGATTTATCAGTAACTTTAAATTTATCATAACTTTAAAGTAAATTTATGTCAATAGATTTAGGCTAAACTTTCTGCACCCGGTTTATTTCTGGGAGTACGCAGGAGACCTCTTTCCAATCTCCTCTGTCCCTGTAATTTATTTTCTTATTAAACTATGTGCTCTGCACATTTTGGTGTATGGGTTTTTTTAAAAAAATATTTATTTCTTTTCATGCTAAATTGATGTGCTGTGTCTGTTCAGAGGACACACAGCTCTAAATAGAAAGAGAACAAATTGTTTACAAAAATTTGAATTGTACTTGAGTCTCTTCTTTATTAAAAAAGTTCATGTCTGCACTTCAAACTAAGGTCAAGTTAACCAGGATGTTCTGGCTGGCTTGTAACCTGAATAAACCTGAAATAATTCATAGTCATCTCAGAAGTTTATGACTATTTTGTGTAACTGCAGCAATAAAAATAATTTGAAGTATCCCAGTGAATCTTGAATGCCATACTTGGAAAGTGCATCTGCTTCATTGTGGCAAACCAGATTACTTGTGGGCTTTTGAGTATGTTTCTTTCTTGTAGGCTGATATTGATTTGTTTGTAATGACATTTTAAATTTGACTATATTTTATTTTGTTTTGAAGGCAAAAGGTAAGAAGAGTATCCTGGATGTAGACCCTGAGGCTCAGGCCTTATTAGAAATGGCTGGAAAAAGTCGTCAGAGTGAAGGTCTACGAGAACCCATTGAAGAGGATGAGGATGATGATAACTAAAAGAATCACAGTAACATGAAAATAGTTTTGTTTTTTCTCCTGAGAGTTAATGTTCCTCAGACAGAATATATTTTCCTCATTTTTTCCCTTACATTTACTTAATTATCTGGGACAAAGCTTAAACCTCGTACTTATGTAAATATTTAGGTCCAATACAGAATCCTGCCTGAAGGGGTTTTTCTGGGGGGAGAAAAGAAAATTTAACTAGTTACTTAATAACTGGACATCTCTAAATTCTAGCCAAATATGATTTGCTGTCATTCCTGATAAATCCTGTCTGCATACAGAATTAAAAACAAAAGGCAAAGTTATTGCAAGTACAGCTTACTGACTTGGAAAATTAATACATATTTATATAAAGACTGTTCAAGACACTGATTAAGGCTCTAATACCTCAACTGCACATATTTATTTGCATGCAATGAAATTAGTCAGTGAAGCGTGCAAATTGTAATGATGTCTTACATTGGTAAAGAGAATAGTCTGTGTGATTTCATACGAATGATGCTATTAATTTGCATTGCTCCAGTTAAAGTATTAAATTTCATGTTTTCTAATTCAGACTTTCAGCAAGTGACTCTGTATGGGCTGTAAGATGTGCAGTATCCAGTTCTATACTACTATACCTCGGTGCATTTCACTTAAGAGGTTTCTGCAGGAATTTGCCTATTGCTTTTTAAACTTACAGAACAGAGCACTGGGAGTCATTTAGCCATATTTATCCAGCAGGAATTCTCAGGGGAAGGTATCTTCCTTAGTAGCCTCACTTAAAACTGGAGTAAAAGATCAGGCTGTAAAAAGGATAAAGTACGAAGCATCTACAGTGAAATGGGAATAGTATCTGCAAATATCTTCTAAAAAAAAAAGCCAACAACAAAAATCAGGGTTATGTCTGTAACATGTTTAAAGATGAATGCTATATACTTTGTTGCCATACAATTAATTATTACTGTATTATGGAAAAAACTGCCTGCAATGTGGAACGTAACTGTTGGGCTGGTGGTTGTGCTCTGCTTTGTCGGCTGTTTGGTCAACGCTGATTTTGTCAGGTCTCTTATACTCAGGGCTTTTTCTACTTGAACCCATTCACGTCTATGACTAATTATTAGCTTGACCTTGCTAACTCTATATGTAATTAACTTGTCAAAAATAACCCTAATTTCTACCAGGGACTGTCATTTCCAACTCAGCAAATTGTGTTTGGTTATTAGGATGCACGATGGTCAGTCTTTCTCTTCCTAAGGACTGTATCCAGTCCCCTTTGTCCTACCATGAGTTCATCTTCCGTGCAGCTTAGAGCAAGGAGCGTGCTGTAACAGTCTATAAAATTACTGCAATTCCTGATCACGTGGCCTTCCTTCAGATTCTTTCCCTTAGCGCTTTCTTGTATGTTGTCTTTTTTTTTAACTTGGTGTTTTCATAGGAGCCAGATCTGACTATTCTGAATAATCTGCATTTGTGCCTTAATATAAATCCCATTTAAAAAATAAAAATGTATTAAACAATATGAATTTAGCCTTGAAAGGAACAGCATGAAGAAATCGTTTCAGCCAGACATCCATGAAGTCAGCCGTGCATTTTGTCTGCTACCTGAACTAATGACTGGGGCATATATGCCATTTGTTCCAGTACAGAGTATGCTGTGAAAGGCCTGAGCTAATGTCCTTTTATCTTGTATTTGCTTAAATAAACCAGATAGCCTCCCCTAGGTTGTAACATAGAAAAACATGTAAGCATTAAAACAATTACACTGATACTTTTGTATAATTTTCTTCTCTGTGTACTTTAAATGGTCCAAAGTAGGGGGTGCTATATAGACAGCAAGTACGTGTTCTCTGTGAGTGTGGTGATGCTGGCTTTTGTTTTAACATTCTCAGACTCCCACCATAAGTCTCAGTGTTTTTCTTCACTTGGATTCTGACTAAGCATGCTAAATACTTAAAGTGAATTGCAGAGAGGAATAAGACATAGTTGAATTTCTGCAGTTACACATAAAATAAACAACTAGACTTTCTTTTCCTTCCATTACAAGGCAGAGACTTGGGTTTTTTTAAGGACTGAAACCATTTGTAAGGATTTTTTCAAAAAATAGTGTGCGGACACCTTTTCCAGTGATGGTGAATTGCACAAAACTACTCTTCACCAAAAAACATTTCAGTGGCCAGGTTTTCTTTGATTTAAAATAAGTATCAGCATAGCTGGTTCTTTCTATGCTGTGAATCCAAAATGTAATCCTGTTTTGGGTTTTTTTCATAACCTAATGATTAAGAAATCTGTGCTTCGTTCTTACATGTCTAAAAATGTTGGGGAGATGTTTGTCAGCAGTGGGCTTAGCCATGATCTAAACATCTCTCAATCACTTCTGTGCAGCTGTTGATGCAGCTGCAAACCTTACCATCCCTGCTATGTCCCTGAGCCGTCTTTAGTCTCCCGCGCTTGTGGAAGCCAGTTTCTTCCCCATTAAATCCCTCCACCACTGTGCATCAGGTCGGATCAGCCATCCCCTTTGGTCCTGTTCATTACACAGGTACAAAAAAAATCACTGCAGTGTTTAGCAGAAGCCGACAGCCGAGCGTTGGCGCCTTTGCTCGCTGCTTTCTGTTTGACATTTCCCCACAGTTTCCCTGGGAGTCTCGCTGAATCAAGGCCAGACATCTGGGAATGCGGAAACACTACAAGTTGTAGGAAAAGAAGTGCTGGTGAATGCAGGTCTTTTCCATTCGTTTAGTTTAATATAAAAGGACGAGTCTAAATCAATAGTCTCATTCAGATACTTGTCTGTAACATTTTAAAATGTAGATTTTATTAATAAAAATCATTTTGATTTAAATAAATAAAACTTCAGTTTATGCACAGGAGATTTTTTTTTTTTCTGTACAAGTGTGAAACTGTTATTTTGCCTGGGACTATGGCAGTATTCTCCACGTATAGGTCAATGTTAGAAAAATATACCTGATCTTGGTTTAAAACAGGAGCCACTTCTGGAGGTTTCTGTGGGCAGCTCAGATGGGTTGGGTGGAGTGTGTAGAAGGAACAGAGTCCAGAGTAGGAAGGACCAGCAGGACAGATTCACCACAGTATCCTTGGAAGTGGTGCATTTGGATTATCCAGCATCACAGCTCCACTCCAAGTGTCTCCTTAGAGGAAGTTTGCATCAGTTATGATCTCCCTTTGTGTTCTTTGGTCGGCAGCAGCGTTTTTCACAGAATTTGACGAACTCGGACACAATGAAAACGGAGGAAGCCAGTCCGGTGAGAAAGAGCAGGTCTGCAGAGAGGAAACAGCAGAGATGAACACAGTGGAGAGCTGGGCTTTGGGCTGAGCAGGGGTCCCTAATTAAGGACCTTCCTGCAGCAGATACTCGTACTGGTGTAACTGCACAGATGTATGGCCCAGCTGGGCTTTTGCTAGCTGCAGAATTAGAGATATGAGTGTGATAAATAAGGAATAGCCATACAGTCAGATGGGATAGTCCACTTGATGAGTGGTAACCTCTATGTTAATCCTTTGGGATGACTGGACCCTGCCTCTAACAACACGCCTCACGTAGATACGACATGGTGCAGTAGGGTAGAGCTCGCTTGGACTGATTCAGATGGTAAAATATTCATTGCCTTTCCACTAGGAAACATTTACCCCCCTTTTTCAAACTGCATAATGATCCAGGTAGATTTATGTAAAGAAACATCATCATACAGAGCTCGTGGAAAAATCTCGGCCTGTTTCCATTTACATGTATTTATGTGCAGTAAATCAAAATTCAAAACCCAGGCTGGAACAACATCATTAAATACTACTATTTGTGTATAGCTGTGTGTATGTATATAGGTATAGGAGTTGTTGATTGATTTCTCCCACCAGCAATCTGTTGGGAGCTATCATGCAACAATTTTGGCAAGTCTCATCTGTTTTTTAAAGTAGCTTTAAAGAAAAAAAAAACACAACAATTTATTTTGTGACTTACCTAACACTCCTAAATTCTCTGTCTGGAAGATCTTTTGTAATGGAGGGATGTATATAACAGCCAGCTGGCCCAAAAATGACCCAAGCACAGAATATAAGAACATGCGGTTTCGAAAAAAGCCTATTTCCATTATCAGCTTTGTCTAGAGAAGGGAAAAGAAGGAAAAAAAAGGAAAAAATAACATTTCCCAATCTCCTGTTGCTGCTTGAACCTGCTAACTTAGGCAGAACTACACAGCTGAAGGTGTAGTTGCAGTTAAACTATGATAGGTGATTTTATAAATAAAGATGATAAAAATACTGCTTTAAGCAACATTTTAAAAGCCCCCTTCCTATGCAAAATACTAGTGTTGTAATGTTTGTGTCAGTGTTTTGCTGACAGAGCCATCTCACCTGAGAGCGGCACGTCAGGGCGTTGAAGAGGTCAAAAAACACAAAGCAGGTGAAAGTCATAGTTGTTGTTCGAGGAGTTATGCCACTTTTGGGGTTCTGAAACCACAAGTAAAAATTCAGAGGTTAGTTAAGCCTCACAAAAATACGTCAATTCAACAGATGAATTAAATATTCCCTTTAATGACCCCAGATGATTTGAAGGGTGGTAAAACAGAGGAATAAATCTCATTCTAGCCATTACAGAGAACATTAATTGTTGAGTTTGTAATCTGATCAACCACATTTTAAATTCTTAAACCGATGTGGAACTTGAGTAAAGAATATTCAAAATTAAATTACTTCAACTGATATCACAACCATCACTATTTGCTAACAGCAATCCACAGTATTTACATACTTGGTATTTTCTACTTACGTGGAAAGCTAGAGGTGAAAAATACCTTAACACATTGATACCGTGTCAAGTAATAATTTTCCCATTCTAGATAGGAAGCTCTAATTTAGAGGCAACAGAGAGGCAGAAACAGAGCTAGAAGTGACCCTGGTTTCTTAACCCTCAGACCACACTGATCCCTCCCCACCCCGTGCATTTCAGAAAGTCCTTCGCAAGTACTTCAGAAATTGCCCTTTGCTTTCTTCTCCACCCTGATGAAAACAAGATGCGATTGCAGATTTCCTCACCTCCTTCCAGAAGACAAAGAGGGTTCCGCTGATGATAATTAGAGCTGACATGAAGATTTTCAGGATCAACGATTTGCTGAGTATCGTATCCGTGATGCATCGGGGCGGCTGTTTGATAGTGTCCCTGTCAACAGGCTCAACTCCCAAACTGCCCAGAGAGAAGCAGAGGGACACGTTCAGTTAATGCAGATCAACCCAAAACTACTGATAAATCAGGATCATAGAATCATAGAATGGTTAGAGTTGGAAGGGACCTTAAAGATCACTGAGTTCCAACCCCCCTGCCATGGGCAGGGACACCTCCCACTAGAGCAGGTTGCTCAAAGCCCCATCCAACCTGGCCTTAAACACTTCCAGGGATGGGGCATCAACAACTTCCCTGGGCAACCTGTTCCAGTGCCTCACCGCCCTCACAGTAAAGAACTTCTTCCTAATATCTAATCTAAATCTCCCCTCTTCCAATTTAAAACCATTACCCCTCGTCCTGTCACTA
>VXBW01006202.1:718668-733539 GCA_013400375.1 Thinocorus orbignyianus
TCCCAGGTGTAGGACTCTGCACTTGGCTTGGTTAAACTTCATGCCATTTGCATTAGCCCACTCTCCAGCCTGTCCAGGTCCCTCTGGATGGCATCCCTTCCCTCCAGCGTGTCAACCGCGCCACCAAGCTTGGTGTCATCGGCAAACTTTCTGAGGATGCACTCTATCCCACTGTTCATGTCTCCAACAAAGTTGTAAAATAGTACTGGTCCCAGTACTGACCCTTGTGGGACACCACTCGTCACTGGCTGGATCTGGAGGATGAAATTCTTGTGAATACAGCCTGAGAGAGGGTATTCTGGCAGGGTTACAGGAGGCCCCAAATTTGAGAAACCTATGACAAAGGTCTTTATTGCCTAATGAGCAGCTAAAGTGATACATTGGACCACCATCGTGCATCGTTCTGCTGTCCCACCTCAGAGGGAGAGCAAGCTCTGAGATGGTGACCAATATCTCTTCCACACAGTGGAAGCAGTAATTGTAGTGAGCTGTAGTTGCAATTAGCAGGTGGATGGTGTTCCTAAATCTTGTGATTTTTGGGGCATATACCCCTTTATGTGCCCAGCACTCCCTTGCCTGTCAGATCTGCAGGGCTACCAGCAGGTGATGCACCTAGCACAGCAGACCACACATAGTGAAAGAAGTGGAATAAGAATGCGTAAAACCTCAAGTAAACCTGAAGTAAATGCTTTTGGAGGGACCATGAGGGACCAAAAGTACAACTTGTCTTATCTAACCCTCAAATGATTGTTGCATTGATAATTTATAATGGCTTGTGTTCCTAAACCAAATTCAGACATATTAAACCCAAGAATAATTTGCTCATTTGACCCTTCCGTACCTCTGGGCTGGTGGCCCATCCATGATGATGTTGATCCATAAGATCTGCATGGCGTTGAGGGGGTTTGGTAGGTTGAGCACTGTTGACAGAGTAATCAGGCTCAAAGCTGAAATACTCCTGCAAAACACAGAAGAGCATTATTCTACGTGGCCTCACCCAAAAGGTGCTCTCACTGGAATCAAAGCAAACAGGAACTTACGTGCTCAACTGGAACCGCACAAAGTTTTTTATGTTGTAAAATATTCCCTTTCCCTCTTCTATTGCACTCCTGGAAGGGAGAGGGAAGTTTATTAAATAACTAGTACTCACACTATTGTATATTTTGCTCCCTGTAACACTTTAAAAAAAAAGTTGTCTTCTCTACCACTTCTTACAGTTGAAATTCAGACACCAGCCCAGGAGGAGGGCATCAGTGCAGCTTCTCAATTAAAATTATTTCATCAGGACGAGTAGAACTGAAAATCCTGGTTTACACAGCCAGGTCTTGGTTCATAAAGCGGGCATGTGGCCTATTTATATCTTCACTCTGCTTGTTGTTATGAACCAACAGAGCATCGCAAATGATCTCTTTCCCCTGAGCTTTCTGGATGAGGCAGAGAGCACAAGTTGTGATCCACCCAGATTTCTGGGTGCTTTCAAACCCCAGGTTAGATACAGCAACGAGAAAACTGGGCTTGCGGATGAAAGGTAGCTTTGTCAACACCACTTGAAACAAAAAAGTCATTGCTGTGTAGGGAACTGAAAACGAGCCAGAGCCACACGAGGTATACCCGTGTGCTGCCTGTTGACTTACATGTCCTGTGCCTTGTGTTATTTCCAGGGCCAGTCACACAACAAGCTTGTGCAATGGGTGGCCAGAAAGTACCCAAAGTAAGAAAGTGTCTGATAGTAAGAAAACTGCTAAACCTACATTACTGTTGAGAAGTCGTCATCCACAAGAATCATGTTGGCAGCCTCTTTGCTGACGTCTGTACCAGCTTGTCCCATTGCAATCCCGATATCAGCAGATTTAAGGGCCACGGCATCATTAACACCGTCCCCTGTCATGGACACAATGGCACCAGCCCTCTGCAAAGCCTGTGAGAGCAGAGAGATAGAGATTCTGAAGGCAGCAGAAGATAAGAAGTCCTGTTGGCAATCACAAGATTCACACGTAACACTGCGAGAGCAGAAGTGCTACACAGCTTTGAGGGTAAAGTAGACTCAGAAGCCAACTGAAGGCAAAACTCAGACTGAGAAGAGACTGGATTTTCAGGAGTATAGGGAATCTCGCAACTCAGAGAGGGAAATCCTCACTACTGCCTATGAAATGACCCAGGCCAGGTCTACAAGAGAAATGTCTTCAAGTGCAAATAATGCAAATGAGGTTGGGTTTTATGGTCCTTTAGTTTGAGATGACCCTGTCTTGGAAGACCAGGTGGTGTAGAGAACTAAGGGGCATCCCCTACACCTTGTTTTTGTGAGGCAAATAACAGATTTTTAAGAGGCTTGTAGTACCTTTATGATTTTTAGTTTGTGCTTTGGACTTGTTCTGAAGAAAATGGAAACCTGAAAAACAAAAAATACAATCTTTTATTAGATGAGTGCTACAGGAAACAGAACCAGGCTTTGTTTTTGTAATCAAAACCATTACATTTTTGACAGTGGATGACAGCTCTGCCTCTGCCAGTTGGTCCAGCTCTTCCCCAGACATGGCTTTCAGCTTCCCATTGCAGAGACCAATATTCTGTCCTGCAAAGAAAAGCCCAAAATGAGATCTGCTCGTCAGCTCTGGAAAAAGCCAACTATTTCCTGACTCAAAGAACAGTGGCAGCAATTAAAGAATTTACTGGGTAGTATTTCTGATCCTGGGGCACCTGATAGGGCATTCAGCTCTGGCTCTGAGCTCGGCCGGTCACCCTGTCCTGATTCAGTTGGAGTTATGGAAGCAATACAATACCCAGCGCTGGAGCTGACACTAAATCCATTTCTCTCTTCTCTGCTGCTTGCTCGGCAGATTTCTAATGGCAAAATGCGTAAGTGGGAAATGCAGAGATACTCACACTCCAACCACTACTGGAATCTCTAATCCCAGCAATGACATCTTTCTCATTTAAGGGTCTTACACTGAGATTTTGCCATTTCTGGTGCTAAAGTAGTGAAATTAGGCCCCTGGAATTTGGCCTCTAGTTCATAGCTGTTCTATTACTGCATTTAAGATGATTTGTTTCAATGGAACAGCAAGAACTCAGTGGCATTTAAAACCTCTATTGTACAGACAAAAAGAATGACAAAACTGATTATTAAGTGATGCAATATTTGACTGATCTGAAAGACATAACAGACCCACAGGAAAGAAGCTCAGTTTGCTACCTATGGCCACAGCAGTTTCCAGGGCATCTCCAGTTATCATCTTCACCGACACACCAGACTCAAAAAGGACTTGAACAGCTTCTCTCACTCCAGCCCTTGGGGGATCAATTATTCCAACCAGACCCAAAAATGTTAGTTTGCCAAGTTCTGGACCTGAAGCCAAAGCAAGGACTAGAAAAAGGGGGGAAAAAAAAGAAGAAAAGACTAAATAATGTATTTCCATATATTAAAAATTCATGTATTTTGATATATTAAAGTCAACATTTAGAGGAGATATTAAATTACTGGTTTTCCAGCAGAAAACCTCATTAAACCAAATCTTTAGTAATTATATTCAGACCTTGTACTGACAAAAAAAAATTCATCCACTCAAATAATACCAGTTTATCTGAATGGGAGCATTTGTTTCACATGTTTCTTTTGGGATTTACTTCTTCCTCATTTAAATCTGCCTTCCAAGGTCTTCCCTAAATGCTCATGCATTAAATTGGGACAGTGAAATTAAATTATGTTGAACAATAGCCCTGCTATAAAAACTTAAACTTTATTTTTATCCTTCTAATCTAAAAATGTGAAATGTAAATTCAGTTAAACCCGTGAAACTTCCATCATGTAAACATCAGGGCTTTGAACATTTTGTTTTTGTTCTTGGTGCCTTAACCATATCATCTAATCGTTCTTAAATCACTTGAGGATATTTTGCCAGGGGTTCATGTCAGTGTTGCTTTGATGATTGAATCACAAGCAGCTGCCTGAGCTAATCGCTTTTCTTCAGA
Organism: Thinocorus orbignyianus; assembly: GCA_013400375.1. Lineage (NCBI taxonomy): Eukaryota > Metazoa > Chordata > Aves > Ciconiiformes > Thinocoridae > Thinocorus > Thinocorus orbignyianus. The sequence goes on from VXBW01006202.1 coordinate 722,638, forward strand.
GCAGTAATTTGCCATTCACAACGGTGGATGATTCAGATATTGTAAAGCAGGCGCCATACACGAGTTACTAACCACAAGACACAGGGCTGGAGAATATGTACATTAACTACACCATCTTCCAAACCTGGCTGCCAAGACTTGTTTCATCTACTTACAACCTGGGAACACGCACAGGAGACGGTATCTTTGATATTGTGTGAAAGCCTAAGATGTTTCTGAAAGGACGTTTCCAGTGTTGAAGGAAACGACACATGTATAAAAACTTCTGCGGGCTGTGCACCAACATGCAGCCAGGATCAAAAGCAGATCTTTAGAATTCAACCAAACTTCAAACAGAAATCTCAGTCCCCAAATTCATGGTTCGAACCCCTTTCAAAGTTGCTTTTGTTGCTCTTGAAACAACTTCTCTAAACGCAAAACTTGGCAGAGCGGTGCTTAGATTGGGTTCAGAGGGAAGCTTTTCAACGCAACATTCACGCTGTATCCCAGGCAATCACAACACTCCGTGGAGGAAAACCATCCATCGTCTCCTGTGCTTATTTTCAGTTCCTTTCAATCTCACTAATTTAAATCCAGATTAAAAAGAAAAGAAAAAAAAAAAAGAACAGTGAAAAGCAAGGGGCCAGCAGACCTACGGCAGGGCCCTTGGCAGACTCTGACAGGTATTATTGGAAAGACCACACAAGGGATGCTGAGGATTGAGCCTCTGTCCATCCCAAACACAACAGAGCAGGAAAACATTAAGGCACAGTAACCTGTAAACTTAAGGGACACTGACAGTAATGACTGACCCCTTAGACCCGAGGAGCCCATGCTTTTTTCTTCTTGCTGGTAGAAGGCTTTCTGCTGGGGTGTAAGAGATAACGAGATGCCACCGCTGTTATAGAGAGTGCAATATCGAATGACTTCTTCAAATGCTCCTTTCATAAAGTAAATATCTTCCTGATCCTTTAAAGTAAATAGATAATATACTTTATAAAAAAAAAATGTAAAGAGGATGCTTAAAAATACTGATAATACATAAGGCTTTATATCTTAGATAAAAATGAAGTTTTGTTTGATCTTTTACTAGTTTTGTAAAATGCCCAGGCGTGTGTAATATGTACAATATGTGATATTTTTACTTGAGCCATTTTTGACGTTCAGAACGATAATGAAAAGGTTGATGAGTTTGTAAACGACAGCACGATATCAGCCAAACCAAACTGCTTAACCCAGGCGGGGAAAAATGAGGAACAATTTCTTCCAAACATAGTATCTTTCTTCCCCTGTCAGTTATGTCTGAAAAGCTTTTGTTTTCCTGCTCAAATCACTATACAAAAAGTATTATCTTCCCCTATTCAAACACAAGCTTCACAAGATAAAATTACACCCAAGTTGGGAATTTTGAGGTTTGTTCACTTTTTCTCCTGACATAGTTATCTTATGAAAACATTATTTGCTAAAGAGATACCATTTCATGCCCACTGTTGAGGTGCACAATTAGAAACATGAAACCAAGCCACCACCACTGTTTGCTTTACCTGATTTTTCAGTGAGCATTTCACTGCCATCCACTTCTGCTCAGAGCTGAATGGAATTTCCTTCTTTCTTACATAAATATCTTTTATGTCGGCTAATTCCATCTAAAATAAGGTAAAACAAAAAGAGCAGTGAACAATGCCCAAGCTCTTATATATTTTCCATATAATAAGCACCAACTATTGACCACGCGCTTCCAGGTTGTTGTTTACCACAGACCTCGTGAGTGAGCATGGGGAGAAGTAAAACTAATTTTTCAGTCTGATACCTTGAGGTGTTTTACGGCCTCTGCCTATGAGTATGAACTCAACAGTCATCAACAATTCTTGTTTTGCATAAGTGTGACTAGAAAATAGTAAAGAGCTAGCAGATGACCCAAATCAATGATGACGCTCTGCCATGCTTTCTGATATGGCCTGGTCTTGCTCATTTGTCTTCCTCCTGAACTCTTAATTGGCACGTGCAGAAAATATTAAAAAAAAGCAGTCTGGTCTGAGCCCAAAAGAAACCCATTACGCAGTGGAACTGCAGAGGTTAAGCTTGCAAACCAATCATTGCTGTTTGCCCAGAAGCTCAGGGAAGGTGTTTGACAAGAGGTTTACGTGGGAGAGCTGTACATCTATGACCTTGGGGAAAAGAGACAAGGAAAGACTAAAACCAGTCTGGGGACTTTAAAGAAGTCTGGTCACTGCTGTCAGACCTAACAATTCCAGCTCTTTTTTTTTTTTTTTATTTTTATTTTTATTTTCTAAAATTTTTGGAAAATTTTAGATCTTAACTTTCTTACCTTCATTGCAAGGGCAATGAGAGCTCCTTCTGTGGGCTGTCCCATCATGCTGTTTTTCCTGATAATGGCATTATTGACTACACAGCCAGCCTAGAGAAAGGGACATATTTACATGGTTTATTTTTTCATAACTTTTTCATCTCTCTAAATGAAATGAGAGATGGGAAAATGAAAGCAGCCACATCCCCCAAAAAATGCTATTCCCTCAGCAGCATCTCTTGAGATCAGTTCTTGTGCTTTCTAAACCCACTTAAACCATAGGATACACAAACATTTGGGTGAAATGTAACATTTTGGATAAACTAACATCAAGCAAAGTATGATCTATGTCTAACCAGGTTGATAAATTATGAAAATGAAAACTTAGTCTCCCCTGGTATCGCAGCGTGGATGTAATGAGACCTAACCTCCATTTGAGCTTCCAGCTCAGATCATTTCACTCTGCTTTAGCCAACAGTTGCATGTACAAGACTTTATTTAATGCTAAAATGAAACCCAGAGACCATCACAGAACATTTGTCAATTGACTATGTAGCTAGCTAAAGTCTAGAATTTGTGCACATTGAAAACCTGAATGTGGTAACATTAATTGGTCTCTCCTCTGCCAGAATCATATTTTTATCCAAAATGTCATTGAGACTCCAAGCTGATGGCTCTGGTCTCTCTGCACATGTTTTACAATTGCTACCTTTTACCCACGAACTTCAAATACTGTATCACAGTTACTCAGAGCCTTTCCATGAAAATGCTCTAGCAAGGCCATTTATTTTAGAGTATGAAAGCAGCTTTTTCCCAATGCTCATTACCCAAAGTGACCTCTGCAAATGAAAACTGAATGTAAATAGGACAAGCTGGTTCATAATTTACACTTACCTCCACCAATTTCCCAACTGAGATGTTGGAAAATTCTTTAAGAATTTCCTTTGACGGCAGAAGATAAACGTTTCCTTCTCCATTGTATCCCACCCCACTGACCTGAGGAAGGGAGACAGAAAGAGCAAATTTCCCCATGCCAGGCAGGACTATGCTACATCTGTATAACACCAGGGTGTCAAAATTTCTCATTTTGAAGGCATGCTGGGGATATTATGTCTAGCCCAAACCAACGCTTATAGGGAAGGCTGCAGACAATGAAAGCATAATATTACAATAGCTGTACAGCAACAAAAAAGAATCAGCTCGTCTTCTGCAGGACTTGTTCACCATGAGTTCAGAAGTCTCTGGCAGCTCAGTCAAGACATCCAGCCCTTTGGCAGCAGTGGGTTCACTGGTACCCTGCTTATGTCTACCCTGTGCCTCCACTGCCTGCATTTTTCACTCACTTTGCACACAAGGTGAACCAAGCAGAAGGATCAAGTCACTCATATAATAAAAATTCTACAGAAGACGGACTGTTAAGGGTGAAAGGCAAGTTTCAATATTTACAATAACTGCAGAGAACAGCAGATTATGCCAACAAACATCTTTGTTCTTGGTATCTGAGCAGCTTTTGTACACTCAGCCCCACCTCTGCCTGTCTCCAGTGCTGCAAAAGTCCCTTCTCTTTAACGGAACCGGTCATGTGCACTAAACCACTTGTCTGGGGATTGACTCAGCATCCCTCATTTGAACTAAAAGCAAATCAGCCCCACTGAGCTTGCACAGGGAACTCTGTATTACCCCCTTGTCCATACCTCTGCCTGGAACCCATCTGAGGTCAGGAGACGCGTCACCGTCATCTCATTGGCTGTCAGAGTGCCCGTCTTATCTGAGCAGATGACATTGCAGCAACCTGATGCAGGAAAGTTTTTCATCAGAACTAATAAATAATGCAACTGGACAATGAAATTCAGGGCTCCAGAAGAGGGAGAGTGTGTTTCCCTTTCTTCTCACTGCACCAGTGAGAAAAAGGAGAAAATGCCAAGAAATGGATGAGTTTCCTAACAGGGGGTTATAAGGAAAGGATCTGAGTGCACGTCAGGGAATTCTGCATATAATTCAAATGCAAGATATGATAGGAGACATCAGAAGAGGGCCACGTCATCTTGAGCATCATATGGTGGGCAGTCAGAGAAGGCACTGATCTCCAGGGAGTTAATCAATGTTTCCCAGCTGAAATATCACACAACAGAACAGCTGTTATATGCTGAAAAGATGTATTGAATTCCTGCTCTGCCACGTGCTTCATCAGATGGGCCACTTAACCCTTGCTTTTCTAAATCAGGAATAACAGCCCTTCCCTGCCTCACCAAGGGATCATGAGGGTAGGTGTGTTAATGATTGCTACAAGAAATACTTGAAAATCACGTTCAAGAGCAGGACTTGTCCCACCTGTGTTCTGCTTTGTGACAAAACTGCTTCAGTAAAGCACGTTTCTTCCAGGGCACATTTACACCTCGATAACAGCAAGGGTCAATTAGCAGTGTCACCACATTCAGACTACTTTCCACTCCCAAGAAGGGGGAAAATGACTTTAATGCAAAAAAGAATCAGATTCCAGCTCTCTTCTATATCTGAATATCTTTTCTGGCTCTGGAGATGATCACACAGCTTGGGCACAGACCCTTGTGAACACGATGACCACCATGTAAGAGCCTGAAGAGAATAAAGCAGACTGGGCTGCGATTAAATTAATTGCGGTTTTGAAGGTTTAGCACAGAGCCAAACTATCACCTCCAGTATTCCATTTTTAGTTATTAAAGAATCAGATAAAGGAGAAGGATTATTTTTTCTCCTTTTCAGAAGTTTAACAGACGTGGCACAATTAATGTGTGGGAGAGCAGTTTTTGCCATGCTCAGGCTGCCTTGCAGAGAACGCAGGCATCTGGCAGTTACGCCTATTTGGGCGCAGCCCTACCAGAACGAAATTCTTCATGAGATAAAGCCGTTTCAGATGTCCTGGGTCAGGGCAGATACAATTAAATAAGGGTGATAAGATTCCTTTAACTGCAGAACAAACAAAGGGAGTTCAAACAACAGCAGCATTTCCGAGGATGGATTTTGGCCGAAGGAGCAGGCTTGTGCAGCAGATATTTGCGACTGCATGGTTCAGGCTTGGCATTTAGTGTGCTTTTTAATGAGCGGTACTAAACGCACAGCATGTCTTCTTCTTCCTATAACTGCCATACTGACCAGTGCCAGAGAAGCACAGCCTGGAATAGAGCAACCTGGGCATGGGGGAAGGTGGAAGAATAATTTCATTACAGTTCACTCTGCCCTGCAGTCATGAGGACAGGCTGGCCTTCTCTAGGTCCTCTCTGTCCCTGTTTTCTGGGGCACTCCAGATATTCAGGAGATGGCTACACAGACTGTGGGAGGACAAATGATTTTGTTTATGCCAGCAGGCTCAACTTGAGGGGCTGTGAGATTTTTTAGTCAGACACTGAAGAAGCGGACTGGATGGACCTGCAGGATGATCCCACAGAACAGGGAGAAAGGAGAATCCAAGCCTTTCAACCCAATCAGGGCATGAATGTTTGCAGAGGGTCTCTACTCCCCACAGGACAGTGCCATGGATTGGGTTGCACCATTCCTAGCATCTTAATATCATTAAAATAAGGGAAAAGGGTGAGAAACACCGGACAGAAAATGTATTTAAGTCTGAGTGTGTAGTTCCAGCCCAGTAAGCATATTCCAAATTTATTCTTTTTTAGTCAGATCAAGGCTCAATTTGCCACCCCACTGCTATTCAGTTTTGAAGCCTGTCAGGCAGATGACCAAGCCCTGTCCCCTTTGCAGCCTTACCTAAGGTTTCTACTATGGGCAGCTTCTTCACAATCACCCTTTTCTTGGCCATCCGGAGAACGCCCAGCACCAGCGTGACGGTGACCACGATGGGAAGGCCCTCTGGGATGGCAGCCACTGCCAGGCTGGGGACAGCAGAGACACAATAGCTTCAACACAGGCATCAAGCTACAAATAGTGACCAAAACACGTCAAAGGGACATTTCCACGGGGGAAGTTTTCCTGCTTGCACATGCCTATCTGAGTGAGAGCATGCAGCACTACCCCCTGAGACTCCTGGCGCACCAGAAGTACAAAAGCAGGATATTTATCCAACCCTTCAGTCTTTTTCTGGATGATTCTGAAAGAGCAATTACTTTTCTTCTTTACATTGCCAAAGAGCATTAATTTCTGGCTAAGTAGGGATTTAGGGGTTGGATTTCATCTCATGTATTTCATTTTCTGAGGATGGAAATTGAATGTTCCTTGGCATCACGGCTCACATGCTGGCTCCTGGCCATATGCAGCCCCTCAACTCCTCTCTTACGTGTGGCCACAAGCTACAGAGGGACAGAATCAGCTCCCCAGATGTCCCCATATTACACACGCTGAATCAGAGCAGCACGAAAACCTGCAAAAATCTGACATGCTAGAAAAATCCTGACGCAGTCTGTATCTGTCCCTTAGTTACTCCTTGGGTAACTCTGAGCACTTCTAGGCATATGCAAAAAGTGATGAAGGAGGACTTTGGAAACCATAGGCTGCTCTCCAAAGCTCAGGCTACTGAACCATAGAACTCTTTGCCACCACATCCCTCCAGGAGACAGGAAGGTGGGCACTGAGACAGTTTGGCTTCTCTGCTGTCTCCTCATCTTTGGTTTTATTTCATAGAAGACTTCTTTCTTTCATTCTTTCTCCACACATTCCACACCCACCCCCATATTGATTATAGAGCCACGACAACCAGTTTTATGGGTACTACTGAGAACACATGGTTTATTATGTTTGATTAAGAGGCTGTGTATGCTTTTTATGCCACATGAAATGCACATTCCTGTTGTTAGACGTAAACCGAATAAGAACAGCAAAGATTACTATTTGCTGTTGCTACACTCCCACTAAATTCACAGTACAGGTGGGAAAGGCCATTCACAGCAGGATGAGGGGGAAAAGCCAGTGAAGATTTTAAAAATAATGATTTCTAGAATTAAATAAACCCTCAAACTTGGTTATTGGTTGGTTTGGGTTTTTTTTTTTTTTTTTTTCCTACAAAACTCTATTATAAAGCTCACATTAATTTCACCAGTGCAAGACCAACGTGTATTTATGAAGGATCTTACTCAAGTTCTCTTTTGTGAAACATCCATTGTTTTGAACAGGGGATTCCCTGGGACATGTTTCATTAGAAATCATAGAGGAAGGTGCTCTCCAGTCCTCACCTAACTCCGATCGTGAACATGCTGAGGAGGTGCTTCCCTTGTAACCAGCCAATAAGCATTATCAAACCTGGTGGGGGAAAACCATCTGATTAAAAAACTTCAATAAATTCATAAGTCTCTAGCCTGCTTATTGGGAAACTGTGTATGCAATAAGGCCCCCCATATCTCTCATCCCAAGATGTCTCTGCTTGAATCCCCAAAATCCAGATAACCCAGATCAACAAGTACTTTTGGAAGAAGCAGCCCTGGAGCACAGAGGGCTTTCACAGATGACTGTGTAAATACAAGCATTGCATCTGGCTCACCGATTATGCCAAAGGAGAAAAGAGTGAGTTGCTTCCCCAGTCTGTCCATGCTTTTCTGGAGAGGTGTTTTGGGAGTCTGGAAACATTAGAGAACAGCTGGTTTTCTTTGCTTGTTACACAAGATATGATGACACCCAGACCAGAACGACTGACCCACACAATCCTGGCTATCACTACTGCAGTCCCCACAGTCACCAGGGGTATCTGCTGGGCACAGACCATCCCACAGGGAAAGACTCTCTGCCTCAATGCACTCAAGACAGGCAAAAGTGGGAGGAAAAAGAACAATTATATTGAATTATAGCTGGGGTGTCAAGGTAGAGACAGACAAAGGGCTAAATCAGAAGAGGGCCTTAACAATTGAGTCCAGGACTGGATAATGTGTGTGCAAAGACTCTAGGACAGAGATGAAGCATCTACACCCCCATCTCTGTCCCAGGCGATTTGCCATTACCCAGAAATGTCTGCTTCTGCTTTGCTGTGATTTCATGCATTAATGGATCAAGAGTTTCTAGACCTTCTTCTGTGTTAGCTCAGTTCTGGCCCACAAAAGTTTTGTACATATAGAAATAAAATTTCATATACATAGTGGAAGGGCAGAGGGAAGTGGCAGAATCCATAATATTTGGCTGATTACCAAGTTAGACACAAGCTGAGCACCACAAGTCTAGATTTCAAAGCCTAAGTCTTGCTTATAACCCTCTTTTTTTTGGATACAGCACTTTGATGACCCTCAGTCACACAAGCATTTTGCAGCAGAAACAGAAATGAACCCAGCGCATTAACTCTTGGAACTGCTTCTCCTTAAAAGTTTTCATCCCAAACACCCATCATTTCCAGACAGACACAAAGACTTATTTACCTCTTCAGCTTGCATCATTTTGAACACCTCTCCAAACTGTGAATTTTCACCTGTTCCAATAACCACACCCTGAAAAAAAAAGAAAAAAAAGAGAGAAGGACATGAAAAAAATCTAGAGGCTTCCTAACTAATACCAAGGAGAATATAGAGGCTGACAGGACTCACTTTTCCTTTCCCGTATCGCACCAGGGTTCCCATGAAAACAACATTGCTCAGAGTGGTTATGTCTCCAGCTGCCAATAAGACACTGTCAGTCTTGTTGCAAGGCTCAGCTTCTCCGGTAAAACTGGACTCATCCACCAGCAGATCTGTAACCTAGTGAAAAAGGCACATTTCTGGTACTATTAAGAGAAAAAAAATTCTGAAACCAGCTCTTGTACGTATAGTTCTATTTACCTCTATGAGCCTGAGGTCTGCAGGAACCCTGTCACCCACAGACAGATACACGATATCTCCAGGCACAAGCTCTCGCGCTAGAAGATGCTGCAGTTTTCCTTCCCTTAGGCTATGTTAGACAAATGGAAAAAGAAGAAAGGAAAGCAGGCTGTGAGGCTTTTATTCCTTCTGCAGGCTTGGAAATGAGACTGGCAATAAAGCAAAAGCCCTGCTCCAATGAGCTTTCAATGCGAATAAGAAAATAAAATCTTCATAACGACTAGAAGAGATGATTATGTTCGGTTTGGGCTCAGTTTTAATTTACGAACAGATGGGCAGGTTACAGAAGACTTGCATTTCCGCAATAAGTGACCTAAACAGTTCTTATACAGTAGAGAGAAGTGACAAGATGGTGTACTTTCCTGTGGCTCGTTCTTTAAATAATGAAATGCTGATTCTTTAACCTAAAAAGAAGCTTTTTAAAGCTAGGATTACTGCTGGCATTTCACTACTGTATTAAAAATGCAGCCTTTCAAGTGGCTAGATGCTTATGGTGTCATATCATAAATAAAGAATGAAAGAACAGTGGCATTTGTAAGAGTCAAACCTGGGTGAACTTTTGACCAGAAGAAAACTCCACACTGATTTTGCAGCACGAGGTTTCTCGGAGCCTTACATCTTATTTATCTTGGCCATGACAAAACTAATTTGCAAGGACATAAATAGGAAAAGCATTTCCTGTAATCTAAAGCTCTGGTACCGAACATCAGAGTAGTGAGGGAAGTGGTGTCTGATACACCCTACAACTGCTCGCTGGGCAGCGGTGTGACTGCACTGGCACATGGCACGTACATACAGCGAGGAAACCCACCCATGTACACCTCTGCTCATTTTGTGCCTATCAACCAGGGTCAAAACTACCCCAAAGCCAAAAAAACCCTGCAGGTGAGGTTTTTCCCCACACAGGGAGTCAGTGACACACAAGAGGTTTCAAGGACTCTTATGCAGGGTGCGGAGCAGGACATTTCCAGGACTCTCCTGTCCCTTGGCATTTTTTCAGTTCAACTGGGTGTTTACATTAAAAATTCTGCCCTCATAACCCAAACCCTGCTAAAACCCAGGCATGCCTCACCAGTTGCACTCAGGGGGCACCAGCTTGTTAAGTTCTTCCAGGGATTTTTCCGAGCGATACTCCTTGTAAACAAGAAAAGAGAAGAAACCCAAGTTACACGAGTGGTCTCCCTCATGCCAGCCCCGGCCACGGAGCTGAGCTCCACCTGACATACCTGGATGAAGGCCACGGTGACCACAATGAGCACTGCCTGTGAACAAAGAGGCATTACAGGTGCGGGCAGAGTAGTTTCAGCGAGCGAGGGGTTGGGTTGCAGGAGAGGTACCACCTACCATGGTGATGCTCGCAGCGTCCTCGTATTCTTTCGTGATGACGCTTACCAAAGCAGAAGCCAGCAACAAGAGAATGAGGGGATTTTTAAACTGGAAAAGTAAAAACAATTTGTAATGTAGAATTAATACGAAGCTGCTGAAGTTGAGCTGGCCCCAGGTCTCATCAGAAAGGATTAGACACATGGTTTTGCTGCAGGGACCCTCCTTGCTCATGAAAGCAGTATTGCTCTGCCCAGTGAGAGGGGGTGCAGCACCTGTGGTTGGGCTGATGCTGGATCCTGCCCCCTGCACAAGAGACGGGCAGCACTGGAGACCAGCAGGACAAGGCTTCCACCAAAAGACATGAGTTTCCTCCCTTTCCCCCTGCTTGCATAGGCAAGGTTCATCTTTGCAGATACACAGCACAGGACTGAGTCTAAAATCTCCTTGGAGGCACGACAGGTACAAACAAAAACTCTATTGTCTTTTTAGAATTTGAAACCAGAAATCCTCTTTCTTTCCCCCCCC
>VXBW01006202.1:733592-880720 GCA_013400375.1 Thinocorus orbignyianus
CTGCTAAACTCTGCTGGATCCAGGATTGCAGGAATCAGATTCTCCCTGTTTTCACTGTTAAACACAGATTCTAAAGACCATTCTCCTACCTGAGAAAGTTATAGCTCTGTTTAGCTAATGATGTAAGCTAATTGGTGTGAATTAATTAAATCAGGCAAAGACAAAATTGCCTGTTTTGAGTAACAGATGTGTGGTGTTGCATGGTAGCAAAGCCAAGGTTTAAACTCATTCTTTGCTGAAGCCAAAGGTGAAAGTCCCTTCATTTCTCTTTAGAAAGACTGAGACAATGGGGATGTTTTACAAAAATAGCAGGTGGACAAAGCCACTTCAAGCATCTGCTGAGGGACTGTGCTCAGGTACAGAGGTGTGAATGGTGTGGAACTGCAAGCAGCTCTCTCAGAGAAACAAGCAGGTTGCAGAAGGATCAGAGATGCACTAAAGAGTCCATTTGGTGTCCCCATAGGAGAAACAACTTATTAAGAAAGAGGAGAAATAAAAGCACCATCTCACTTTTTATTTAGAATAAGAGAATCCTTGAAGAGATTTAGTGATGATTACAAAGAATATTGATCACAGAGTAAAAAAAGGGATAAGCCATGAAATAAAAATAAAGTCTTTCAAAGCAACTACAATCTTTATGATCCAGCTGAGCAAGAGAAAATCAGTCAAATTGCTGGTTGAAAAGAAACAACAACAAAAAAATACACTTCTCGTTCAATTAAAAGGTCTAAAAGAGAGCTGCAGGATATATGAAATACTGATGAGAAACACTTAATAAAAGCAAAATTCAAGTGTAACTCAGCTGGGAAAAAAACAAGATAGAAAATACCACCTCCTGCCTGACTTTTTGTGGGCAGTTGGTTTGAAATTGTGGATCTTCACAGCACATGGTACCACATATGAATGTATCTCTTAATGATGTATTGCTAATAGAAGCTCTGACATTCATCTGAGCCCTGCAATGGCCTCTGCTTTTGCTGGAGGTTTAGGGCTTTCCTTCACTGGGGTAACTGAAATCAGTAGCTTTCAGCTATTACTGGTTTCCCCCTGCTCTAGGGAGAGGTGTCCCTGCACATGGCAGGGGGGTTGAACTTGATGATCTTTAAGGTCCCTTCCAACTCTAACCATTCTATGATTCTATGATTTTATCACTCACCTTAAAGGGAATAAATATGCTCCACAAATCAGGTCACTGATCTATGGTTTTTGATTTGTGGGCTGTGCAGAGATAAAAAGGTTTCTTTTTATTTTAAGATGTTATCTTCACATTAGATGACCCCACATCCGAATCTCACAATGGCTCTCCTGGGGCAACAGACAGTTTCTGTATCTGGGCACAGTCTGTTCCAAGGCTGAATCCGTGGAAGCAGAACTCTTGAGTATTTCAATGTAGAGACAAGATCAGGCCAACCCAGCCAGGGATTTTTGCCAGGAAATGAGAATCTGTGCAGAAAAACCTTACCTGGTCTAGATATTTCTTCCATATCGGCTCTGTATTCTCTACTGAAAATTCGTTCCAGCCATGTTTTAACCTGCGCTGCAGCACAGAAAACTCAGAGAGTCCAGTTTTTAAATCAACCTAGAGGGAAATTAAACAAAAACAAAGAAACTAAACATAAGCTAACAAACATTACAAGCTGTAGAACAGTTATTATCCCTAGTATAGTACTATCCCTGCTGAGGCTGATCTCCTCGTCCTGCGTGGGCAAACGAGTCTCAGCTCCAGAGAGCATTTGCTCGGGGTGAGGATGGTGAAGTGAATTTCCATCTAACAATTCAGGCTGTGAGCAAGCCTTTGAGAACTTGTCTAGGACAATTAACGTAGTGAGTTTTGCCCCTGGTACGGCAAGTAAAGCTGCTCACTTCACTCTGTCCCAGGGGAGGATTTCACTGAAGTGCAAATGCTCAAGGCTGAGCCTCAAACACAGCCAACATGAGGATTCATCCCACGTAAAGGCAGAGGCATTGGGACCATGAAACCAAAGAACTCAATCTCTTCCCAGAGTCAGGCGACACAGACCGCTCTATGTTCATATGTTCACCAAGATCTGTAAAAACTCTTACATGTAAAGCTTTTGCCAAGTCTTCTTTATGGCATTTACATGCATCTTTCGGGGGCAGAACTGTCACCTCCTTCTCTTGTTCAATTATTTTCAGTTCACACTCCTCATGGGTCTGAGTAAAGGAGATAAAGCAATCATTAGACAAGAGCACAGTTCATAAAATTGTTTCAGTATTTCTTTGCTTCTTACATTAATCCCATTCCCTTCCCTCACCTTGCCAGCTGTGTGACTTCAGTTAGCTAAAACACTTCCTAAATCACAGAGCTTTATAACATTCCCTAATTAATCCTTTTTAGAGCCTCAAAGCCAGGTGCACATTCTTGTAGCAGAAAGAACGGCTGGATTTACCAAAAAGACAAACTCATGTCACCCCATGGTCAGAAAATCTTGCCAGGATCTGCTGGTTGCAGGTATCCTGCCTGAGCTGAGGATTTTTCCATGCCACTGTCTCACAGCCTGCAGCACACTTAATGCTGACAGCAAGGAAAAAATCCCTACTTTCCCTTGGTAAAGACATAATAAGTGAGCAGCAAATGTGAGACAGAAAAACCCCTGAGCCAGCAGGAGAAAGCAAGTGTCTCTCCCATCTTTACAGCTGTTTTCCTCCACTGCCAGCTCTGCAAACACCTTTAAGTGGGACATAACCTTTCCTGTGCTGAGCTCCCAGCACCCTGACCTCTCTTCCCTTTTGGGATTCCCTGACTCCTTTCCAAAATGCTTCTTCCAGAGCAGCAGCATCCCCTGAAATCTCAGCCAGGCACATGACAGCAGCAGTGTAACTGCTATTGCAGGGTAAGTACAGAACGGGAGAAACCTCACCCTTCCCAAGGGACAGGAGGATCTATTCCCATTTACCTTCATTCATAAAGCACAAGAGCACATGCTCATTAAGAGAAAGCTCCTGAGTGCTCAGCCCCTGGCAGAGCTCAGCCCAGGGCCTGCTCTTGCTCAGTAGGGTGGGAGGAATTTGGCACCAGCTCGCCGCTACCAGAACCCTTGGGGTGTTTGCTGGGGGAAACGTTCTGGCCAGCTCACAGCAGCACCTGAATAAGGGTTTGGAGGATTTCAGAGGTGCCTGAAGTAGTATTTGGAGAAGTAGCCCTTCTATGAATATTCAGGAAGTTTCTAGGAACCTCCAGTGTTTTGCAATCTAAAGCCAGAGATAAACGCAGTTTCTGTTCTATCATGCTGATATGCAGAATTTGGCTTCTGCCTTGTGGCTTCCAGAGAGCTCATAGTAGATGAGAGGAAAATCTCTAAGCCCTGGTCTTTAAAAAGGCTTTTACTACTTCCATATGTCACAGCCCCCTTTTTATCACTGTTTACTGACCCACAATCCAGCTGCTAACACAGGAGATACTGGCACCGATCTGCTGCCAGTGGAAATGCATAAAAGCTTCCCGGGATCCCTTGGTCTGTGTAAATGCTGCTCATTTAGAAGCCATTTTGCCTCGAGAATAACCCGCCTTTCCAAAACCTCAGCAATTTGCCCAAGATTTCCAGGGATTTCCCCTGCTTCTCCGCACCACTCACACTGGCAACTGTGTTTTGCCAAAGAAGCTGCAGTATTTCTGCACTGTTTTAAGATGTACTGGCACTGGCCATCACTCTTCAACATTCCCTTAACAGACATCCCTAGAAGTGACAAAAAAAAGTCCTTCTATGTTTATAACTGACAAATTATTCCTACTTGTGCAAATTCATCCATTCCACCGAACTTTGTTGACACCCAGATGCTACAAGACCAACAGCCACCCATGTATCTGAGGAGATGGAAGGAGTTCCTGGAAAGAAAATTCAGGGCTGCCACATGCAGGAACATACCTCGCATTCATTACTGTACAGTTTTGATAAATGTGGTTTCTGTATCTGGTGACACATGTAGGTGTCAAGCTGTAGCCTTGTGTAGAAGGAGTTTAAATTTTAAATAAAGGAGCAGGAGGGCAGGAACGGGCCTGGGTATGAGGGGAACATGCCCCCAGAGCCAGCAGAGGAAGCCAGGCCCCAGTTCTATCACTAATATTTACCTTTAAAAAGGTGTGGAGGAAACGAATGGCAAAAGTGCAAGGATGTGCCCAGCGCTGGCTGGGGATCAATAGAAATGCTGGCAGCTCTGTGCTCCTTACAGATGGGAACTGTTGTGAAATCGAACAGTTTTCTTGGGATGAGTTAACTTGCATTGATCAGCTTAGACCTGTAAGTGATTTCCCCTGAATCAACGTGCCATTGCTTTTCCTACCAGCTCCAGTGATGCACAAGTTGGAAATGCATCAGAGAAGCCCCATCTACACCCTTCCTCTGCAAAACGCTGCTGGTGCAGAGACCCTTCATCCTACATGGAAAACACATCCCATCCCGTGTCCACTAGGCAGCAGGCAGTATCCTCGGCAAACTCCTTCATAAACCAATCTCTCTCTGTGCATGACATTCTTTAATATTTACACTGTAAACCAGATGTTGGCTACCAACATTATCCATTTGCGTTTTTAACCTTTATCCTTTAAGCCTAACTCAAACACAAGGGTGCATAACTGCATACAGTAGGGCAGGGAGAAGTGGGAAAAAAAAGTTAAATAAATAGAAAAAGTTATAGTTTATCTATTGCTTTGCAAGATCAGGAGATGGTGGATGCAAAGAGCAGCAGCCTGCCCCAGTGCACCTCACTGCCGGTACCTGTGCCGCTGCCTCCGCATCCCTATCCCTCAAACAATCCATCAATTGTTGCTCCAAGCAGCCCATGCGGGAAGGAAGAAAGCTCAGGGATTTCTGCCGAGTACACAGCCCTTTTTGTGCACTCTGGCAAGCAGCCCAATAGATCAGTTCTCAGGATTTCCCCCTCACCTCCGCCTTTATTGAGGTTTTGCATATTTGGTTTTTTTTTCCCCCCTTCTCTTACATTACTTTGGATCAGTAGGCACATCGTAATCTGGTCAAAGGTGGGCCAGGTTATTTAGTCTAACAAGAGAAGCCCTCTAAAAGATTAAGCAGAAACCCTCTTCTTGCATATTCTCCATCCTTAATAAAAGGAATAAATTGAACTAGAAATTGAGCCCTTTGAATTGTTTTTGTTTTGGGTACCTACATCACCAGGGTGCCAGCAGCATGCAAAAATCAACCCAGAGCAACCCACAGCCTTGTGAGTAAGGGGCTGCCTCCCTGGGGTTCCTTATCCAAGCCCCCAGCCCCTTTGCACCCACCACTGAGGCTTCAGCTCCACTCACTCACAGTTTCTCACTCCCTGCTACACCTACTACGGAACTGCAGCCTTTTTACATTAAGTAAAGCCTCTGGTCTCCCTGCTTGCAGATATAAACCTCAAAATAGACCCTTTGCTTGCTCAAAAAGTCAAAGTTTTTCCACAAAAGTGGCTTTAAAACTATTACCTGGATTTTAAGTTGCTCTCAGGGATGTGCGAGGGCTGATTCCAGGCAGGTAGGCAGTGCCCAAATCACAGGCTTATTGCCCCCAGCTGCACACCCCACTCCCCTCACCCCCACTGCTCTCTTGCTTTTACTCAAACTTGGCTTTTTAATTTTTTTTATTAAAAAAAGAAAAACTAAACCAAAAGATTTTCCAGCTCCCTGTAATGTAAAGCAAAACCCCTTGAGCTGAAAGACGGCAGTGCCATCCCTGCAGGAAAACCCAGTCACTGCAGCTGACAGTGATCCAAGTTGAGGAGCCTCCTCACCCACTCAAACCAGTCCCACCAAAGCCTAAAAAAAGCCCCAAAACTCACCAGTTTAAGATAACTTGGTCTATAAGGTCTCCTGAGAGGGTGATGCTGCAACTCTCAGCCTGAAAACCCGTGGGAGTTGGAGGGAATTAACTATTTGCCTGCTGGAAGCTTTTGAGGTGTGAGCAATTGGACTTTACAGCTCAAAGGGACTGAAAACACACGTGTGTGTAAGTGAAAATTCTGTCACTGCTGTGCAGAGGCAGTCCCATAGTCTCCTTTTTTTTTTTTTTTCTGGAAGAAAAGCTATACTACTTAGTTTATTTTGAGGGCATATAAAAAATTAAGTGCCTGCATGATAAGAAAACTGTTCTGATAAGGATGCTCTGCATATCTGGGAGGATATGGAGCCTGTGAAAGGTTCCAGGAGATAAATGTTCATTGGTGTGAAGTCTGAAATGGAAAAAAGCCTTAATCCAAACTGGAATAGTAATTTAGACTTGAATGTAGCACAGGGCTGGCAAATACCCCTACTCCAACCAATCTGCCTGCGGGAGAAAAAAATGGGGCTTGAGCACTGGAAATCTCTGTCCTGAGAAAATATGGTAATAAAATAATCCCAGACCTGAAGGTTTTGCAGTGAGAAACCAAGAAGGACAGCAAACAAGTCACCTAAACGACCGCTGGCTACTCTTTGGTCTGTCTGCACCAAGGGGGAAATCAGTGCTCATACACCAGTATTTTTCAAGAAAAGAACGCATTATTTCCAAGAAGAATCTGCAGGTCTGAGCTAAACCTCTTCTCAGCCATTTGTAACCCATGATGACTGCAGCAACGGCACAGAGGACAGCCTGAGGGGTCACAGCCCATTCACCAGTGATCGGTGCTGGTGGCAAGGGGTACTCCTGTGGACAAAGTTCACCTTGCTGTTCATTCATCTTTCTGCAGAGACAGCGTTCACCTTTTGGCCAAGCACTCCAGAAAGCCTGACGCAGCACCCATGGACCACCTAGCAGTTGCTCTGCTCTGACTTTTGTTCATTTTGAACCTTCTCAGCGCAGAGAACAACCTTCCTGGCCAGGACTTTGGCCTGAGCTATACATCCTGGGAGTATCACATAGAAACCAGTATCCCTGGTTCCCTGCTGCCTGGTCAACATCATTAATCTCATCCCCTGCTGCACAGGGAAGGACTCGGCGCAGAGAGAGGAGAGCACAGCAGCAGCAATATCGAGTTACTGGTGGGACAAAGCAGACAAATTAGATAAAATTAACCCCAATTACACAAACTATTTCAGCAGGTCCAGGCAAGAGGCACAGGCAATCCTCACCTCCTCTTCCGGCTCGCCGCTTCCGAGGGGCTGATATTTCTGCGCAAAGCGGAAAAATGACTTTTTCTGGAAGAGTTTGCCGAAACCTCCTTCTACCATCTTCGCTGTGCAGCAGTGGGAAGAGCCCCCAGGGGCCACCAGGATGGGGCCACTGGGATGGGGCCACCCGGCTTCTGCCGGCAGCACTGGCTCGAATTCCCCTGCAAGCGCGGGGCTGTGGTTACGGGCAGGGAGAGGCAGCGCTTACCTGCTGCCAAGTCACGCCTTCGGCCGCAGGTGCCGCAGGGAGGGAGGTTGCACACTCTTCCAGCAGCCTTTGCCCATAAAACCCCACAAGGGGAAGTCTCTCTGTGTTTAAGACCCGTGGGAGATAAGAGAAGTGAGGTAGCCCTACGCACATCCATGGCCAGGGCACCTGAAGAGCAGGTTGAGGTCTTGCAGGTCTGTGATTTTCCTCCACCCTGTGAAAGATTGCTGCGGGAAGAGCGTTGGCGGGTGCCACATCTCGGGCAGGCAGATAGGAGGGTTGTTCTGCCGAGGCTGCTGCGTGCAGAGGCAGGACGGGTTACACACTCTGCCGAGCCTGTTTGTAAACTTCCCAGCTGGAGAAATCCTCCTTGAGAAACGCTCCAGTCAGCACAATGCCAGTACTTATAAGTATTTACATCAGGGAGAGGGCATAAATGCGAGATGTGTGAATTTGTGATGCTCATTTACTAAAAAAAAACACCAAAAAACAACCTTTCATTCAGTAGAAGGGAGCGCTTCCCAAGGTGGATCCCAACACATGGCTAAAGTTCACCAGTTTCATCCGTTTGGAAGATTTATTGCCACCAGTCAGGGAGCATCGGGCTCTGTTTTGCACCAGGACACCTACGTTCCCCCTCAGGCATCATGACTACAGGACTCACTTAGGTTTAAATTGTCTCTAAGGTACAAACTAAGAGATTAAGATCCTCCTTTGACAGTAAAAACTGCATTGAGGGAATAAACATCATTTGCAGTCAGAGAAAAACAAATGTGACATTTTCTGAAGGAGAATAGTTTTCTCCCAGGACATCCAAGTGCCACCTTCCTGCCTTTGGGGCACTGGAGGTGGTAACAGTCGGACCATGACGGGGCCAAGACCCCAGGCTCTCACCCGTGTGACAGCCCATGGTACCCAAAACATGGCCAACTTCCATCAAACCAGTGTTTCCTCATGGAGCATTTCAGCATTGCCTGTTTGCATCTCCTAGGTCCCACCAGCAAAAGCTGATGAGCCCTGTGGGACATCCCACCAGCACGGTGTAGCTATCTGCTACAGGTGACACACCATGCCCTGCTGAAGCGCACTGGATGGAGGGCTTCTTTCCAGAGACTGAGGGGAAAGTGAAGTGATTGGGAAACATCCTGCAAATATCCAGACTCTTGTAAAACACAGCTGGGGCTTCCTAACTCCCTCAGCTCCTGATTGGGAAATGCTTTCTTAATGACCCAAACTGGATGTGTCAGGCTGATAGAGGAAGTTCCTGCATCACTGCAACAGCTCTCCTTCCCATGGGAAAACATCCAGGGATAACCCTGGGCACTGATTGTCAGGCAGCTCACATCCAGGTCCTATCCAGGGTTCAGGTAAAAGGTTCAGCCAGGGCTCGAAGGCAGCCCAGGCTCCCAGAGGCGTATAGAGCTTTAGACCTCATTGAAATGTATGAGAAATAGGTGGCAAAACATCTCTGAGCTCACACGTGCTTTCAAACTGGTCCCCTCCTTCTGCAGATTTTGTAAGGACCTGGAGCATGGCCAGCTGGCCTGGCCCTGCTCCCAACATAGCAAAGGAAACACGTTGTTCTGTTCACCTGAGTGTATTGGCAGTAGCCATAGCCTTGTGATCACACTGACTCGTTCCTCATGTCTCTGATAGAAAAATGCTGAAAACCATCTTCCTCCTCCTTAGGCAGGTAGGAAAAAAATGTTCTTGGTTTTGTTCTTGCTTTTCTCATCCCAAAACCTCACCCATCACCCATCAAGCTGGCAGAGGGCAAGAGGAGCTGCCACCTGTGAGGAGACCAAGTGTCCTTCTGGATGTGTACATGGACTGTGCAGTCTGCGTGGCTCTCGTTAGCCACATTCTGATGACAATATGCCTAATGGAGCAACAGGCTCTCGCCAATGGTTTCCTTATTTAACTTCCTCCTCTTGGCAAAAAGCTGCTGCTTGTGGAAACATATGGAGTTCAGAGCTGTGTACACAACCTGGAGAAGACCAACATCCAGAATCTATGCAACGTGCAGACTGGCCAAGACGTCACATCCCGGTTGGCATGGCTGCCAGCCTGGGTTAGGGAGGGAGAATGTCACAGTCAGGGCCACGGCAAAATCACCACGACAAACAGAACACAGAAAAGGAGAAATATGAGTTGATGAGAATAATAATGCACCATAATAATTGGTGGGTTGTGGTTTATTATCTAGCAGACCTGCAGCTGGGGAGAAACAGTATTGTTTGGGCTCAGGACCATGGCCCCGTCTGTCCTCTTTGCGTTCGTTCAGTTCTGTAACATGAAATTACATTTTAGCACCAAGGAAATTGAACAAATGCAGAACTAAAATGTAGTTGTTGCTATTTACCACGCATTCTGCAAAGCTGCTGAGTGGACTGAAGTTTCATTTTCTTGCTGTTTTTGACTTCTGCCTGTTAGGAAATATAATGGAAAATTCATGTATTTTGCTACCTTGTGGCTCGGAAAATCCTGGGTGTGAACAGAATTAGGACTATCATGTAAAAAAAACAACTCTCTTTCAAGTTGTATTTCTTCATTCTGGTATAAGACAATTTTCACACTATAAAAATATAACACACAGCCCAATTACAGTACCCTTATAGCGCTCCCTATTTAATTGGATAATAAAGCTCAGGGTCAGAGTCCAGGTGTAAGTAGGTTATTTGGGAATTATTTTTTTTTTTTTAATGGGAAACATCTGTTATGAAGACACATACAGCAAAGCAGCTGCAATTTGAGATTATGTAAGCCCAAAAGTTTGCTGTTGTGAGGCGAGGGTGCTGCTTTCAGTTCAAACCTTACAGCCCCTTCACCAGCTTCTCTCACCATCACCAGGGCGCGTCACACTTTTGTTCCTCTTGTGCCACCTTGAGGGAAACAAACTCTGGTGCATGGGTAGAATTTACTGAGTTTGCTGCTACCCAAATCCCCAAATACTTTGCTTTCAGGTGAGGTCCCTGGGCAGAGCACCTGCTGCTCCTCGGTATGAAAGCAAAGAACAAAGTTTTGGGCCATGGTTCCTTTCTATCTTGTTAATGCTATTGATAAAGGCTAGGTAAAATCCTTAGGTCTGTCCCTAAGAAGGAAGGGGGAAATTCATTAAATCTCTGTTAAAATTCTGTTTGCACAGCCCTTCTGCTGAAACTGGGAGACTCACCTGGCAGGGCAGCTCAGACCAGGTGAAATGTTCCCCTCCCTCCACATCTCTGTCTTGGAAACTGTCAAAAGGGTTTTTTGGTTTTGTACAGGTTTTCCCACGGTTCTTGATACTTTGTCCACATAGAAAGGTAACAAGGAGGAGAAAATAACAGGAAGAAATAGGACTTACCTCTGTAGACTCACCAGCAGCAGGTGCCATTTTTTAGTTATCTTTAAAAGATGTTAAATGATGCTGTAAATCCTTTTGCCATAGACAGACAATAGACAATCCTTTTGCCATAGACAATCAATGCTCACCTGACAGCACTTCCAGGGAAAAATCCAGCCTGCATAGACAGTGTGAGGCAGGAGAAGTAAATAACCCCCTTAGTGAACAAATTTGCACACCGTGTAGTGTGTGAAGAGAAACTGTCAGTCTCCAAAGACTGTTCTAGGAATTGCCTCAGCCTTGTAGGCTTCTTCACTCCTCATGAAACTGTGGAACAGCTTCCTGGAGGTTACCGAAACACTTCTGCACCATAGAGCTGAATGGAATTCTGAACTAGGTATGTCAAAATTATAGCTTTTGTTGTTGTTGTTGTTGTTGTTTTGTTTGTTTGTTTTTTGTTTTGGTTTTTTTTTTTAAGTTCTTGTATTTAAAACTTCTGTAGATTGCCAACCTAGAGATGCATGCAGGCCTCTGACTTCTTGAAGATTTATTATAATGTTTATCTTGTTGATTCCAGCTGCTGAGTTCACAGATGCACCATCAGCACCTCAGTGTCACCTGCAGATGATGCCTTAGATCACACAAAGTTTTTTCCACAAAGACCAGTAGCTACATCAACAGAAACTATAGTTGGAAACAAGTGGAAATCACAACATCATTTATGATGTTCACCAAGTAGATCCTTCTTTTGAAAGCCAAGGTACTCAGTCCACCTTACACTTTAATCAGGAGGCAAAAGTTCCACACATACATCTTGTTATCTCCCCATCCAAACAGGCCAGATGACCATTGCCATGAGAAGTTGTACTGATCCCAAGGATGACTTCACTGCCAGACTGAAGAGTTACCCTGCCACCTAGTGCTAGCTGGTGTCTTCTCAAAAACAACAAAAAACTTTTTCAGAGCAGTGAAACCCACTGCTCTTCCCTCCTGGGTTAAATTACAGGCAGTTTCTCACTTTGCGACTTCTCTGTTGTGGTTTCAAGGCTGAAGGCAAGCAATGCAGAACTCCTGCCTTCTCTGGCCAAGCAGGTAGAGCAAGACCAGTGTGGGTGGAGCTGGATGGGATGATGAAGTCTTGCCTGCTCCTGGAAATACAGTGCTCAGCTGCCCAGCCTCTCAATACCAGGCTCCTCTTTTAGCTCTGGTATCCTGCAGTGGGCACCAACCCAATGCTGGCCTCTGACTTGGTTTGCTTTTCCACCCTTTGAGCAACCCTTGGCTTCCTGCAAAGCTGTCTGAGCAGCCACCTGTACAGTCTGAGCTGGCGGCTCAAACCCATCCGGCAGCAAACAATAGCTCTCGATCAACGTGGAAAATGCCTGGTCACATAAAAGGTTCTATTTGGGTCACCATCACTATCCTTTTAAAAGTACTGCCCATCAGCTCCTGTTTGAGCAATAGAAGTGAAGGTGCCAAGAACTGAGTGAGTTTCTGGCACCCAGAGATGGCACCTCTGGAAGGAGACACTGGTGGCAGATGTGTTTTGGGGTCTGTCACCTCCACGCCAGTGGACAAACTGACTTTTACCCCCCTGCGTGCCTATGTTTTCTAAGCTCTTCCAACAACCAAGACTTAAAACATTTGTCCTTTTCCTTTCGTAATTCAAAGCCAAGCACATGTCAAGAAAGCACAACTGAAACAGGGCAGTGTTGAAAAATATACTGGTCGCTTTTTATTTTATTGAGCACCGACATGGCAGAACGTGTACATGTCTAAGCACCGGGGGCACAAACTGGGAAGGGGCTGCCACAGATCCTCGGCTGCTGTGGGGCAGAGCAGCTCCACTGGTGCCACCAGCAGCACTCGAGGATCCAGAAGGCCATGAGCATTGCTAGCACACAGTGACACACGTAAAGCCTGTTATAGCACCAAACATGCTTTAAAGTGTACACGGGAACGTTAAAAACAACCTACGTCAGTGATGTCCTGCTGTGCTTCAAGAAAGTGTTGCGAAGCTCTTTGTCTTTGGAGAGAAGATCTGCTGAGGACAGCTCATTTGGTCTGTGTTTTCTTTCCAATGTGTGATGGACATCAGTGTTGAAAACACAGTGTTTACACAAGTCTTTTTCCGTGGCTTTTGTTTCTGAGCTTGACAATTAATAACTTGAAAAGAATTCACTTGAAAAAAACAAGGCACCCGAGCATTATAGCACCACGAAGAAGGGTGATGTCTTTAAAAACACCCAGTAAACAGAAATTAATCAACAAATTATTCACTTGTCAATTTTCTTTTTTATAAATTCCTTTTGCATCTCATCCAACAAGGTAGTCAGGTATGTGTTTTTGCACCTACAAAAAAACAGCCCCTGAAGTCAATGTGTCCACTTAAGTTAAGTACTTTTTGGATGCGTTGCAAGATCACATTGAGATCTGAAGTTTTAATCTAGATATGCTCAAGGCATGTTCTTCAACTGGGTCCTCTGATGGTTTTAGGCAGTGAATTTTTTATTTCAAAGCAGAACAATTTGGCATTTACTCTTTGGGACTCAGCAATAACCACTGAAGTGCTTTGCTCATTTAATCAGAATTTGATTTTTCTGCGAAAAGTAATGTTGGAAGAAAGCAAGCCATTTCACCGAGCAGCACCAAGGAACAAGGCTGCATTAAGATTTTCATTGTGAGTTGTCAAGTAGCATCAGTGGCAAAGGGGCAAGTTTCTGGCCTAAACTGAGATTGAAATTATAAAATATGGATGGATTCCTGTCTCTCAGTGGGACTTAAGATATCTTTTAATGAAGCTGTATATGAAAAAACTCTAGAAACAGATTTGTCCAAATCCATCCTAGAACTTGGAACAAAGGCACAAAAGGCACAAAGAAGTGAATGGAGTTCAACAAATGAAGATATTTTGGAAAATGTAGAGCCCTTCATCTGTTCCTGTGTTCTGTAAAGCATCAAGGACTGTGCCTGTTTGTGCTAGGAAACAGAAGAGCAGTTTGGCATCTTTCATCTCTCCAGCTGCAAAAGTCATATGCAAAGTATTAAGTGTTTTATAGTGTTTTCTCAGCTTTGGCTTAAAACATTCAGTGAGTGGAAAAAAATCCCACAGCTTGGGGGTGGAAGCAGGCACTTGTATCCGTGAATTGGGTATTTATACACAGCTCTACTACTCTGCATATTAAAAGGCTAATTTTATGCATGGAGATGGGGACTCAAACTAAGGGAGCATATATGGCTTATTTTGCCTAGCAATTCTGGCAGACTTGTCAAAATGAAATGCAACTGTCCCTTTAGGACTGCACAGAAAAGGAAAACATTCACAGAAAATGTGGTTTCCATTTTATAATGCTAAACAGCCGAAAGAAGCTGTAAGGCCCAAATACAAGTTACTTAACGTGACCTTAAGGATTTATAAAAGTCAACATAAAGGTAGGGGACTTTCAAAAAGCAGTCGCCCATCTGCCAGACCATCCTTTTAATCACACAGTTTTATCCTGCTTTTTCTTTTCTAATATGTGAAACAAATAATCCAGACTACAGCCCTCTCGCTGACGTTTGGCAGGTACAAATACGCAGATGTACATTTTATAAGTATTAACTGTGCTGGCTAAAACCATCAATTTAAAAAGACTGGCACACGTGTGTCTACTTAGATATTGTAGAAAGAAATCTATTTCATCATTATCTCTTGATCTGCAGCTCACCAGACTGGGAAGCTAAAGGAAAGTAAGTTAAAAAAAAATATTTATGAAGCCTGGTCTGTTCCTAGCTCAGGGTTCCTCAGATTCTTAAGATTTCATATGTATCCTTGTAAACTGGATGTCAAACCTGGTGAACTGTAAGTATCAACAGGAATTGAAGGAACCTGCAGGTTTATTCTAACTTTAAGTTTATGAAAAATCTTATTTAAAGTAGTTGTTCAGGTCAAGTGGGCATTGGATTTGATCCAGAGAGCCCCTTTAGCCTTACATTCTTGCCTATTTTAATGCAACTTAGATATGATATTGAGGTACAATCCTGACGTCACTTCACTTTTATAATACTGAGTTATGCCCACGGTCATGAAATCTGAATCAGTCACATAACAGACACACAAAGGGCAGGCTCTGTTCCAGCAGGCTGATAATGGTGCTGTGGCTTATAGGGATCTGCTCAGAGGTATTTACATTTCATGGGTAGAAGGGCAGCTGATAAACGGTGTGGTTTCTTTCAGGGGATCACATTTCTCCCCCTGCTGATAGGCTTAAAATCTAGACTCAAACTGTTCCTTGAATAGCGAAGCCTTTTTATCACTGGTGGGCAGGGATCAGGGTAATGCTGGAGACGTGCTCATGGAGATTTGGGACCAGAATTCTTCCAAAACAGAAAACTGTTGGGGTAATGCATTCCTTGACAGTTGCTTAACAGAATGGTCCAGCTGGGTGAAAATCAAACAAAAAAAAAAGGAATTAAAATATTTATCCTTCCTATCCTTCCTGGGATGTTTGCACAGAACTTGTCCTTATGTAGCTGTGTAATCTCAACGCTCAGTCTGACGTAGGTACATAAAAGACACACTGAACTGCTTTGTTTTCTTAGCTGTCAGTTAAGCTCAAGTTGGTTTTAAAGCGAAGCTGAAAGTGGTGAGAAAGCTATCTTGGGAGTGAACCCTTGGTAAAATAACTACTTTCATTCTTGCCTCATTCAAAGCCTGATAAAAGGATTGGAGCTTTTTCCATGGTCTTCGCTCTGGCCAGATACAAGTACATTTACTCACGAGTGGGTGACATTGTTCAGTGCAATGTTCACACGCACAAAGTTACCCCACAAAACCACCCACATGCCTAAGGATTTGCAAGACTGACCCTTACTGACATCAGTCCAGAATAAAGAGCTGTTTAATTTGTCTTTCAGGAGCACCTATACCTGCATCAGAAGCCCCTAAACAGAAATTTTAAGGCTCACACAGTTTTGCAGCATCTATTTTCTCATGCTGAAAAATCACTCCATAGTCTAAACACCCATGAGGCAAAGATTCTTCAAAGAAATCAGGTGCATCTTGCAAAATTAGAATAAAAAGCGGGAGGGGGAGAGTAAGAGGTGGGAAAGATTAACTTCTACATAGACAGCTTGCAGAGCTCAAACATCAGTGCCACAGGTTCTTGGGATACTTTTACAGCACCATCTGTTTGTTGGCATAGGTGTTTCAGTTCAATTCATGGAGCCTGAGGTGTGCTCCCACATGCAGTTTTAAGGTGCTGTCCTTATGTTTGTATAAGAGAGGGAATTTCATCCTCAAACAACCATTTGTAAATATAATTGCATACTAAGCATCAACTATTTTCACCCAGCTTTCCTTTTATTCACAGGGCACTTACCCAGGCACACTTCTGATTAGCCTAAATGCTTCTGTTGGTTTTTTGCATAGCCAACCACATTGTTAGAGTTGCTTCCTGTAAAACAAATACCAGCAAAGTTAGATTTTCAGTTACTCTGTGGCAAATGTTTTCTCAAGGTTCCCTAAGCAGTAGTTTCACTGGTCCCATCATTAAGTAGTTCTCTGGGAAAGCTGTAGTAGCCTGCTGAACAAAGGGAAGGAAATCCTTTCATAGTTTTATTAGCTAAATTGGCCAAATTTGGCCCTTTGTAAATCTTATCATATCAGAGGTGTTGCCTAGTTATATCTGAGTATCACTTCCAATCTGATCTAACTGTCCCCCTCTAGACCCAAGAGTTAGCAGAAACCAAAAGCTTTGAAGCTTTGAGCAAAGACCTGGAAGATCCTCCTGCTTTCTTTGAGACCTGTATCAACCAATTAGTGCAAGGAAGCTGACACCTCTTGTGGTTGTAGGTAACAAGAAAGGACTGTCTCGCTGGGCTCCAGCCATCTCTTACTACATACTACAATACAAGCTCTAGGCAAAAGACCCTGGGTTTTACAGAGTTCTGTGCTCATCTGCAAGAATTTCTGGGCCATAAGGAAAGCTCCAAAGATATACGTAAAAATAATAAAAGGTTATTGAATTAGGTGTTTCTCAGATTCTCAAGAGTCCACAATCAGGACATTGCAGATTTTAAAATAAGATCTTTTGACCAATTCATAGAGAGTTGGGGCTGAAGTACCTCTTTTTGCCATGTGTGAACTTTCATTTCATAAGTAGCACATTCCTTGTAAGCAATGCAACAACTATAAGGCTTAAATAACAAACACTTCATGCCAATGGCTTACCAAAATATTCCTTGTAATACTTATGCCTCAGGTTGCGTCCATCTGAAAAAGAAGGTACGTAATGAGAACAAACCCAGTCGGCCTTCATTCCTTGTGTTAAACTCTGGCCTTCAGTGTGCAGCACAGAGAAATTACAGACGTGGAAATAACAACCTCACAAACTAAAAGAAAAGATCTCTGTAGCTGAAGTAGTGTAGACTGCTATAAACCTCTTCTAGAACTGTTTGGATTATTCAACTATGTGGACACAACTCACTTTCCCTGAGCTGTTAACTGCTGGCCACTAGCGTGTTGGGTTCTTTTCAGTAGCTACAAGTCAAGGAATCACAGATTTTCTCCAATGAAAGAAAATCTGGGTAAAAATTTCAGACCATCTATTAGTGTTTTACATAATCAAGTTCTAGCTAGGTTTTTCTGTTTACCATTTATACTGTTTGCTCTCAGATATACCTAGTGTCCGAGCCATACAGCTATACATTACATTAGTTACTACAGATGTTATTCAAGAAACAGTTATCAAAGAAGAAAAGAGATGATCAAAAAGCCCTGGAAAAAATCTTAGCCCTTTATGGAAGCAGTTCAGAGGTGTGATTTGATGTGCTTCCCCTGGCTTTTACAGTGATCAAGTGTTTTCTCGTGTCTCTACACCGAGATGATTTGTAGCTCAGTGCAGACACATACACCCTGCTTCAATGAAGTTACATACACCAAGACGTGTTGTGAGCTTTCCTGGAATACAGCCTGGCTTATGTAAATTCCTTTGTTGGGCAAATGTGCCAGCAGAATAAAGAGATCAACGTTTTGGATGCAGAAAGCAAGGTCAGAAGCCAAACCTGCAATTTGAAACTCCTATTTCTTAGTTAAGTGTGTAGCAATATGTAAATATTTCTATTTTTTTGTGATGTGTAATAATGACACATGCAGGTTAGCACCTGCTCTGCTTACACAATCCCAGAGGACACTGGCATATGGAGCAAACAAGAAATGCGTTCCCCACTTTGAGTATTTCACAAAGCTCAGCCAACATCAAGGGCATTAGAAATTTGAGATTACTGCAGCGTGGGAACTGTCTCCCAGCCCAGCTGTCACATACTGCCATGGGGCCTTGGAAAACCCAGGGCCCAGAAAACCCAGGAAGCCCATGAGAGCAGATGGACCATAACATCTCCTACAACGCCAGAGAGAGCACACCATCCCTTACTGGTGTTTGCATGACAGAACAAGAAAGGAAGGGAGATTTCCAGTCAACTGACCTGGATTTCCACGCTGTTTGATGCACTGGCCTCTGTTAGGGATCCCTTCAGCTGTGTTACCTGGGTTGATGATGTGACATTCATAGCCTGTGGGGCAATGCAGAGGCTCATCTCCATCCTCAGTGGTGCTGCAGGCCTCAGCTGCAAAAGAAACGTGCAGATCATAAATCATGGCTTTAATG
Organism: Thinocorus orbignyianus; assembly: GCA_013400375.1. Lineage (NCBI taxonomy): Eukaryota > Metazoa > Chordata > Aves > Ciconiiformes > Thinocoridae > Thinocorus > Thinocorus orbignyianus. The sequence continues at coordinate 751,874 of VXBW01006202.1, forward strand.
CCCACAGGTAACCAAAATATGACAACATGGCCACCTTCTTTATCTTCTCCCAGATGGGATCTCAGATTACATCCCGTGCAAGGGTACCAAGAAGCTAAGGCTCCAAAGGAGTTGGGCAGAGCAGGTGACCCAGTTCACACCTTACATAAAAACTGATGTGACTTGCCTGATATGGAGAGTGCAGGTCAGCCCGACTACTTGTAAGAACACCGTCCCCACAACCTGTTGTAGAAGGTCCGTGCAAGGGCTGGAGAGTGGTGAAATCAGACCACCACTGCCTACCACACTCACACTGATGGTCCCTCCATGTGGTTATTCCCTCCAAGCAGCCATAAGTCTGTTCCAGCCAGTGTTTCAGGCTGGGTGAGGAATCAGGGAAACGTGACCAGGAAGCTGGCAGCTTGCTGCGTTCTTCTTTGCTCCACACCCAGTAACTTAGCGATGAATTTAAACCTCAGCTGTGACTCACCATGGAGCAAGGCAGCACCACCCCCTGTTACAAACAGAGGCTTTAACCACCTTGACCCTGGCTATCCAGCAAGTGCAAAGCAGAAGAAGAAAGCAGATCCGGACTCACCGGCAGTGCTTGCGTCCATTAAATGTACAGACTACACAGGGACACTCCACCCTTCTCATTTGCCAGGTTTTTAATTTCAAGGACCTGTGCTGTAATTCTCATGCCATGACTGATGGTTCTTACTTCACTAATTACTCCCTCAAGCTGAGATGAAGGTGTTAAGATAAGAACAAATAATGTAAGCATGACAAGGATGAATGAGGAGGAACCTTTTTTATCTTATTTCTAGCAGTGCAACTCCAACAAGCTGGAGGCAGAATTTTCTCTTGAAGAACTAGGAGTTTCCATAATAGATGAGAGTCAAGGTTCAGCGAGTCTGATACCATCTGTGTAAGACCAAAGAGGATAAAATTGGCACTGCCTGTGTCTGATCAAAAGCTGGAACAGCCTTTCCGTGAAGAAATTAAGAACTTCAGGCATATATACATCAGGGAATGTCTTTTGGAAGAAAACTCTTCCCACCTCCCCTCTGCCTCCTTGTTTCAATTTGAGGTGTTGGAAAAAATTAATTAAAGGATGTTTCCCCATGGTATTAACCTGAAAAGTCTAATCTCATTAGCTTCCCAAGTCTAGATGCTTCCAACTCCGTGTCAGCTTGAGACAACTCTGCAGCAGTTTGCCAGGGCTCTTGTTCAGAGCAGCCTTCAGACCCGAGAGCCAAAGCCCCAGCCCAAGGCATCTGTGCAACGAGGCCTCTCTGGATTAAAAGATCTCCTAATCCAAGTCCACCCACAGTCTATTGGGAAGCTGGCGGAAAATATATGTATGCTGACAAAGCCTTTTTCTCAAAAAAAAAAAAAAGAAAAAAGACAATTTCTACTTATTTCAAGTTCCCTTTCCATGGAATATTCCTAGTGCTCTGATGGATAAGCCATATCTCTAAAAAACCACTGATATATTGCAGCAGAAACTACCCCCTAGCACCATACAGCGTTATTCCTACGGAAACTCCAGACAAACACCATCAGCCCCAGCATCACAACATTCCTGGCAAACCCCGTGTATGATGAATATATTATTTAGTGCTTTTGTATAATTACCGATATTGGAGAGAAGACAACGAAGTGTATCGTACCTTGTAAGACTTCCTCTGGGCCATCCAAAAGCCACCCATTTCCTCCCAGCCAGCGGGGTTTGGGCTGAACCAACCAGTCTAGAACTGTAAGAGACAGAAACAAGAAAGCACAAATTCAAGGCAGAGTAGCCATAGGGCACACCGTTACGGAAAAGTCAGAGATTTCCTCTAATAACCAGTGACAAGGCTGCCAGGATCCTGAAGGACGGATTTAAGTTTTTGGCAAAATATGTATACTCATGCCGTTGTTGCCCCAGGCGAGAGAGCTATGGATGTTATCCAAGGCCACAAGAACCTGGTGTTATAAAGGCCAAAGCAGCTTTTGTTTCCCATCCTTCATTCCCATGGCACAGACCAAACGGGATGGTTTCCTCACATCTGTGAGCACTAATTGAGTCTGGGATTACTCCTTTTTATGAATATATAATCCCAGGGGGGAAAAAATGGCCTCAAATGAATTCTAGCATATGTACTAGTGAAAATTTCGCAATACCAGCTGGAATTTTTCGATTCAGCAGTCATCCCAGAAATCAGAAGTGTGGGACTGAAGCTGTACCCTCAGTTCACACTCAGACCATGCCTCCCATCCGAGACCCAACACAAATGGGGCTGACCACCATCACTTCTGTGTGCTTCCCTCTATCAGTAGGATTTCTGGGTCCACTCTACCTGGTGGTGGCTGCACAGACTCCAGGCAGGCGTAGATGCAGCCATTGTAGCAGCAGCGCTTGTGCCTTTCACATTCGGAATCCGACCGGCAGCTGGGCACCTCGCAGGCTCGGTCGGGCAAAGTCTGAGGGGGTGGGGGGCAGCGGTCGTTCTTCTGGTAGTGGGAACTGTGAGAATGAAGAGGGTATTCATAATCCTTGCAAAGAAAAGAAAAGGAAACAAAGGTTTGGCATAAGATGAACACCAAACATCCCATCAGTTTGAACAGAAGAGGGGGTTTCAAAGTGGTTTTCAAGTTTTCATTAGAGAGAAGAATTAACTGTTCAGCCCTGTCTTCAGGACACTGAAGAGAGAGAGAGATCATCACCCTAGCTCACTGCTTTGGGAACAACAAACCACCAAATTATTCTGTGGAACTCATTTTATAATTAAGGTTATTGTAATGACAATGAGGAGGTAAAAATAATCCTTAGAAGTCTTTTATACTTGTCTGGGAAACAGAGAGAAAGGTGCCAGGCATCGTCACATTGAGCACAGCAAACCACTTTGATAGTAAAGCAGTGGAAACGATGACACTGTTTTGTTTTAAGGTTATGTTCCCAAAGGGACCTGGAACTAATGTCCCAGGTAGCACCTGTCTTAACAGGCTCTTTCTATCTTCTTCTGGACCAGAATTTATAGAGGAGTGGTACAAACTCTTTCAAGCTTGCCTACGGTGGGGTCCTGGGTTGTTAAATTAGAGATGGTTTTTAAAACATGAGAATATCTGGGTGAGATCTGTGCAGGTGATGTCAGCTTAATACCAAAGAAAATAAGGCTGTGTTTCACTACAGCAGAAAGGATCCCAGCTGCTTGTTGCACACCAAAAGGACAAGAGAGATTTAAAGTGGATTAACAGGCACAGGATTTTACCAGAAATGTTTATAAGAGACAGCATTCAGGTATTATTCACGCTGGCAGCATTTGAGCATGAAGCCAACTCCCTCCGACAGGGAGGTGAATCACTGAGCCCACTCTTTTCTCACCCGTGGCTGAACTACTCATCTCTGTGCTAGAGATCAGCTCCCCAGAACAGGACAATGAACTCAGAGAGGGCAAACGGTTTTCAGATTAATTAACACACATTAAGAAGCTCTAGTCAAATAAAAAAAATGGATTCTGGGTTTGTACTCTTAAAAGTGATCAGCATCTAGCCAGAGGTGTGAAGCGAGTGCTGCCGTGCACTTTTGAATTCAAGAGCCCTATGTATACTTGGCCTCACCACCGCTGTATTTCGAAATCAGTGACAGACAACCGGAGTTCTTATTCCAAGAAACAATGTGGTGCAACTGTCCCCGAGGGGGTCTCTAGGAAATTTCACCATCAGGCCATGGAGAAATTTGAGGTGAGACTAATAATGCTCTTTATTTAAATGCTGCTACATCCTTGTGGTTGAAATCTCCCAGTGGAGCATGCCTTTGCTAAACAGCATGTCCCCACATGTGCTGTCCAAGAAAATGTCCCAGGAGAGGCCCCAGGAGGTCCATTGCCTTAGGGACTGACTGCTGGCAGCAATGAATCATCCATAAGGATGAAAACACTATCATCTTCCTTCCCTTGGGATAATTTGAAATTCAGAAAATGAAGGCAATCCCAAGGGACACCTAAAGAAATCATTATGCACATTTTTTGTGGAACTGATGTAAGAAATTCCACATGGTACATCATGTCAAATTGTATTGGTAAGGGGTGGGTTTACACCAAAGCTGACCTCCATTCTTGAAGCCATAGCTAGGGGGAAACAGAGAGCAGCAAAGTTTCCCCTCTGCCTGGTTGCACAGCCTTGGAGTGTCAGCCAATGTCCAAGTACAGAGAAAAGTCAGGATGATTAAAAGTTTTCTTTTTTTGTTACAAGGTGTATATTAAAGTAAATCTATATCCTGGCTATATCTGGAACTGCATGTCTGTTTGTGAGACAGAATTCTTACTATTTCCACAAGCGACAGCCTCCTGCTCTGTTCCCAGTACCATCTTGCCCTGTTCCCAATATCAATAAATAATTTTCTTCTGCTTTTTCCGTAGTTGTTTCCATTCAGTGAACAAGAAGCTGCTCCAAACACTTCTGTGAGGCTGTTTTCTCATGAACTGATAGGCTGTTTGAACAACAAATATTCCTATTAAATATTTCCTAATTTTGATGATTTTTCAATGCTAAAGTGTAAAACAAGGCGTAAGGTATCACATCATCCCGTTCCTCAAAAAAATAAAAACACCCTAGCTTTGAAATAACATGCTTTTGAACTGAAGATATTGCAAGTTCAAATTTTTTTTTTTTGCTTATGCTGGATTTTAAACAGAGAAAATGTTTGGACCAAGTATAATTTGGGGATATAAGAGAGTGCAGGAGCTGGCAGTGACAAGAGAGCATTTAACATCTATGCAGTTCCTAACATTCAGCATGTCTTCTTGATGGAGGGGCATTCATCCTAGAAGACCATAGTTTATTTTCCTATTATTTGAAATGTCATCTGCAGACTGAAATGTGACAAAAATAATACTGGCAAATAACGGATCCACGAAAAAAACCAAACCACCAAACAATCAACCAACAATTACTCTAGTTACTTCACGATGACTCACAAATCAAGAAGCCCAAACTGCAATGAGCAGTTGACTCAATGAATGAGATTTCCATTTGGGAACAATAAAACATTTTAGCCAAGCAACTTTGCACCTTGTGACCTCCCTGCCCATTTTCTCTGTTCATCTATTGCTCTGAACCCCTTTCTTTCAAAATGTTACGGTCAAAAAAAGTAATTTTGTGTGCATTTGATCTAATAAAACCATTACTACTGGTTTAAGTATGCATAAACCATCCCAGTGGGAAACAGGCTTCCCTCGTTGCCAAATTAGCCTGGTTAAGGACAACACCAGGTATAGGCTACAGGATCTTTTTAAAGCTCTCCCAAGATTCACAGTTTGGCTGAGCATAGCTCAGATTTACTATTTTTACAGATTGTGACAGTCAAAATTTCTTCCTTTAAGAATATTTTTCAATGCAGGAGGCAAAGTGCTCTTTTCCATGGAGGGTTTTGAAATCATTTTAACGACAATATCTGCCTTAGAGATATCCAGAAACAAAGTAAGGGGAACAGTTTAGAGTTCAGCTGAGGAACCCTGGAGCTCAGTAAAGATGACTAGGAATAACCTGAATGCAATCACTTGCTCTCAACCATAGTAACTGTGGGATGCAGACCAGCTCCAAAAAATCCCAGCTGTTCTATTATTTGTGCCTGAGACTGGATGCTGGGCTTGTGTCAAAGCACAACTCTCTGCTAGTTCATATTCTGCATGGCCCACCCCAAGACCACGTGTGAGGTTTATTCCCAGCACAATAGGGATTAGAGGACTGGAAAGTAGGGAATACAGTGCAAGACTTCTGTGTGTGCATGCAGATTTCAAAGGGGGAGGCTGAGGTAAATAAACTGCTGGAAGAACACCACAGCAGCTGTGAACATTTCTTCATTTTAAATCTTTAAAAGAAGGCTGGATTTTTTTCTAAAATATTCAGTGCAGTTGACACTGGATTAAAATCAGGACTGCCCCAGTTTTTCCCAATAGACATGTGGGTGTCTTGATAATGAACTGAAGCCCAATCCCAGGACGGTCCTTCCCTCTTCCCTTTGGGAACAGTCTACAGCCTGTGCAGGAGCTGCAGAACATCAGCTGCAAATCACTAAACTTGTCCTCTGGCTGTAAAATACATGAAATTGCTAAAAGCAGGAAGCTCAGCTCCTCTACCCCACTGTGACTGCCAGTTTTTATTTCTCACTTCATTCCCTATCCTCTTTCTCCCTTCTCCATTCCCACTTGACCCCTCCTTGCCAACCAACACACTTCTTCAGACTCCTTACTGAAAAACTCCTGGCCAGACCTCAAGCAAGCTCCTTGTTGTAGCACCTGCTCACCATTCTGCAGCCAGCAGTTGGGTGGATACAATCCTCCTACTGTAGACGCAGATTTTTTTGGACTCAGACAACATCAATCTCAGTCAGCTTCCTAATCCTTACAGCCTCCTCCCCCTACAGACCTTGTCCGTGTCCTTCGGTGGGTCCCACAGGGATGTCTATGGCCCGTCTCCTGCACGGCTGGATGTTGCTGTGAGCACCTCCATCTGTTACCCCTCTATCCAAGTGACTCACAGATCAGCTGCTCCACCCACAGCCTCTGATTTTTGAACTGGAAGGAACATACAGCATTTGGTAGAAAAGAAAGCATCTCTCTGAGAAACAAGAGGGGCTGCCAAAGGAGCCTCTTGGTGGATAAGAGGATGAAGAGCGAATGGTTGCCTCCTCACAAGGCTTTAAGGAGAAGGAAAAGCCTTTTCATTTTTCTCTAGATAAGACGTTTCTGTCAATATGAGCAATTCTGGCTGAGCTTGCCAGAGCAGTAGCACCTGGATTCAAGGCTGCCAGAGAAAACAGTCCTTTGAAGAGCTGTAGATTGAAAGAAGAGGACATACCCTCAGGGGAGTGGGCTCTGTGCCTCTACAGAGCACATTATCTGAACATCAACATGTAAATTCCTGTTCTACTCCTGTCTTATCTCTCTGGGTCATTTACTTCATAGCTCCTACTGAATTTGAGTTTTACATTGAACTATGACAGAAGAGCACACTAATAAATACACTTTCCAGTGAGTGATTTTGCAGGAAATGCAGCTCTTCACGTCACAGTTTTCCAATTAAAGTACAAACTAGGTGATACCCTGTCCCAAGGGAGGCCTTGGGAAATGAAGAAAACTTCTTGCTGTAAAATAACCGGGGTGCCTTTCAAATATTAGCACAATGTTTACTGCAAAATTTCAAGGAGACAAGAGCACCATAATTCAGTTCATTCAGCACAGGCAGGTGACGTATTACACTTCCGAGTCAGCAGTGACACAAATCAAATGCAGCTGTCCCTAAACATCATCGTAGATGAGATGGGCAGAAAAGCATCCTTTTTAAATCAAAAGCTTTTATATGTGGTTGCAGAAAACAGGTGGAGGAATCCCTCTGTGACACCCAGGAGTTGTTTTCGCACATGCAATGGCTGGAAGATGCAATCAAACCTGAGCATGAGAGACAGACTGGCTGGGGCATCCACCGAGTGATTCAAGTGTCAGTGGGTCAGTGCTGGCTTCTAAGGGGACTTTAATGGAGTAAGTCAAAACTTCAGATTTTTTTTTTTTTCTTTCTAAACAGCAGGTCCTAAAAGTCAAGCTATTAAATTATTTTCCTTTATATTTTTTTTCCCCTCACAGTTTTTTCCACAGCTATTTCTAATGGTCTTTTCACCCAGACACACCAGAACAAGACCAAGCACCATCGTTTCTCCACTCCCAGTAACCTGTTGCTGCTCCAGTGTCAACTCCAGCACTGTTGCTCTGAGTACCATTGCAGATTGGGACAAGGTGGTTCTGCTCTGTACCTCATGCAGGTCTGCCAGAAGCAGGCAGGGACAGACGGTGTCCCTGAGTGGCTCCCACAGTGTAGGCAGCAGAGAGGAGCTCTGCTCCCAGAGGACATGCCAGGCAAGGCACAGCCATGAGAAGGGATTTCTTTATTGGCTCCTTACACCAGTTCAGGTGACTGGCATTGTACTCCGATACTGTGGATCTGGAAGTCTCTGTGCTCCAGTGGTTTACAAAACCCCAGGCAATGCCACCATCTCTCTAGCACACATTATCACTAGGAGTTGGAGACATTTACCCAAAGTTACCCCAAAAGGCAGCAGTGGAACTGGGCAGGGAACCCTCCTCCTGCTCTAAGCAATAAATCACATTATCTTCTTTTCACTAAAATCCCCAGACAGGTAGGTTTTGCATTCCCCTTCTCCCCATCACCCTTCCCTCACTGCTCTATGTGGTTTCTAGGAAAAGCCATGAGGCTGCAGTACCAACGTCGTCTCCCCATTCCAGGCGAGCTTTACAAGTTTCCCAGTGCAGCAGCTAGGTGGCAAAAGTTTAGTACAGCCTGGGAAACTTAATCCAACCCTTTTAAAAATAGACAGCCTGCGGATTCAAATACTTCTTATTCTAAAATGATACACACACACACACATACATAAAGAAAACCCCCCTTTCGTGGTGAGCATTCCCAGCTCCCCCCTCATCACCCCGCGCCGCAAGTTTACTCACATCATATTTCTCCGTCATTTTCAGATGTAGAGCACGCTTCCAGAGATGCCTTGCACAGCCCGGATCTGGCAGCAAAACTAAGACACACAAGGCTGCAGTGAAGATCTTTTTACAGAAAAGCATCTCTGACAGCACCCTGGAATCCACTTTCCTAAGCAGAGATTGAAATAAGGAGCCCGGCTTTTGGGATCCGGACGATTCAGAGTCTTGGCAAGGAGGGAGGGAGAGAGCGAGGGCTGATCGCTGGTAAGAGCCGCTTTTCGCTGCGCAGCTTCTGGGAAGGGAAAGGGGGAAAAAAAAAAAAAAAAAGGAGAAAAAAAAAAGAAGGGGCCAGGCAGAAGCCAGGAGCTGCTGTTGAACTTCTTTACTCAAAGTTAGATCAGGTTCTTAGCTCACATGTTCACACAAAGCACATGCTCTCCTTGAATGATAGATGGGAAGATTATTCGGAAAGATTATTTTTAGACCTTTGTTCCCAACATCTGGCATCCTCAGAGCGCCCCATTCAAAGCCAAAGCGTGGGATCAGATGACAGCTGCCGCAGGGGGAAATAAAGGTCTTGGAGGGGTGGGCTTGGCAGCTTCTAGCAAACAGCTCACCCAAACTTTCCAAGCCACTCAGCTCTCCCTTTGTGTGCTTCCCACTGTGCCCCGAGCTGTGGTTTGGGATCATGTTTTGACGAAGTGATAACTTCATATGAAGATTGCTTGAAGGAAATGATTTAAAGACATGATAAACATGCAGGGGCTTTAATTAAAGCAAGTTGATGTTAGCTTTCTGCAAATGAGTTCAAAGAAGGGGAAGACGTGGTCGTTGAGAAAAAACAAATCAATATGCATGGGTGGGGAAGAGGGAAGGAAGACCGTTTACAAATGACATGACCAAATGGAAAATGAGGAAGGGGACATGAGTCAGCCTGTGCCTCACAATGGGAGAGACAGAGAGGCTGGACATGGGGTACAAGACACTTACGTGGACATTCAGGCACCCAAGTGCCTGAAAGACAAGAACGGACTTATGAAATCAGGCTGAAAGCATCCCAGCATCCTGCCTGGGACAGGGACAGAGGCAGGTGCCAAAGAAAAGGTATGAGAACAGGGTAACTGTTACATATACATGAGCATAGGTACATCTATACATATGAATTTGTAGATGTATACGCATGCACGTATATACTTTCACAGCCTTCAGTAATGTTCAGGGCTTCCTGAGACAAAAACAGGTGCTATTTATTTTATAATCCTCCAGCAGCCTGTCCAGCCTCCACTGGGATGAAGGAAGAAATGGAACAGCAAAGCTAGTTGAGATACAAGCACTAAACTCACCATACCTTTATCATTTACCCCAACTGCAGCCTTGCAGAGCAGCATGGAGACCTACATTGGATTTCCTGCATACCTGCTGCAGGATGGGTCTGCACAGCAGGATTAGACCTTTTGGACAAAGGCAAAATATCTTCTCATCCCTCCTTATATCAAAAAGCTGCTGCAAGTCACTCTGATCTATGGCTAAGTGTCACCAACTGCATGTAGGTGGCAGCCAAAGGATTCCATCTCCAAGCTTGCCAGAATATGGTGATGGGAATCTGAAGAACAAGTGAGGTGTGGGTTTTAAAAGTTCTGTATTTAATGGAATATATTTGATATATTTAGAGATAAGGGGATTTCAGGGTTTCTAGCAGTGCTAGAAATCCAGTGTTTTGGGGCAGTCCTGTCCATATCTCTACTGCTGTAGAAAGCTACTGAGCAACAAAATCCATTCAGTTCTTCAATTCATAACAGGGAATTTAGTTGGTAAGGAAAGCCAAGTAAGGACTACCGTTGTGGGTGGAAAGCAGAGAAAGAATGGTGAGGAAAAAGAATGAAGAGTTAAACTGGGGAGAATCACCCCCCTCACAGCTGCAGCAATATAAGGGGGTCCTCCTGGATGGGCAGCACAAGCTGCTGTCCCTCTGTGTGGACTCTATGGACTGCCAAAGAAGTTCCAATGGCAAGGGTCTTGGAAGGGATTTCTATGGAGATGCAGTGATTGTATATTGCTCTGTTTTCATATAATCTTCATCACTGCTAGATCCATAGGTTGCTCCTGCAATAACACGAGAGTTGTTCCCCAAGGTGTGAGTGGGATTTTGAGGGGCTGACAGGATCTGGGAAGGACTCCACAGCAAAGTTGTTTCAGGTAGAGATGAGGACAGGGAGCGTGCATTTGGGCTGGGGAGCCTTTTGTGATACAGAGGCTGCATCAGCCTCCGTCAGGCTGCTGAGAAGAGCGTTTCAGCAGAAAGCATGGCTCCAGGTCTATGGCACCTGCTTTGCATCATCCTGCTAGTTATCCTCTCTCCCGGAGCTGTAGTCACCCGTTTGAAGTAGTATTTATCCCAGTTTTCCTTTGGACAGATCATTTCCCTCCAGCTGTCTTCTTTCCTGCATTTCATAAGGTCAGTCTACAGCTATGCAAAAGCTACTCCCTAAGGACGGAAGTGTTACCTTCAGATGAAGGCAGAGCTCAGCACCTATAGGTCACAGCCATCTCCACCCAAAGCCCACCTGAATGTCATCTGAAATCAACAGTAAAAGGCACGCTCAGACATCTTCAGTGCATCCACAAAGGAATATATCACTATCGTAAGACTTCAACTTGTGGCTTTGTTTTTTATTGCTCAGAGAACTTTGTCTGACACAACAGGATGTCTCCAATTCCTTTTAAAAACAATTCTCCCCTGTTTGTTGCAATATTAATATCTGCATCTTGATAAAGCACCTTTCGAGCACAACCAGGAGCTCTCACCAATGTCCTGTCTCTTGTGTTGTAAGGTGACAAACAACACGGCTGGTTGTACAGAATAAACAAGATTTTTTTTCTGTCTACTTAATTTATGTTGTTGTGCTGATATTTCACTTGTCTGTGCTCTTGCTGAAACCCAAACCAGCATGAAACAACAACTGTTCATGATAAATCTCCCTAATTTAATTTCATTTTTGTTGTTTGTTTCATATACTTGCAATCTGGACTTGAAGCAACTAATTCTAAAGATTAATAGTTACTTCAGACACCATTTACTGGCCTTTCTTTTGGCAGATAAACAGCTTTGACATTTACCCAGAAGAAAGCAGGGTCTGTACGCTACAGTTCGTGGACTGTATACCAAAGAAGTGAGAATTCTCCTGCAGGACCAGACTTCAACAGCTGGCCATGGTCTTCACATAAAAAAATAAATGTTGATGTTAGAACACTTATGAGGCACACAATCATTTCACCTGCACTTCCCACAGTACCACATGTGGTGCCTGCACTGGATTATCCCTACCAGCAGCTGGGGAAACTGAGGCACAGGGTGGGTGAATCTGCTGAAATTAGACCTTCTTCCATCTGCACCACCAAACTGCTGGAGTTCTAACAGCTCAGCCTAGGCCAGGGCTCTGCGCTGCAATGATCTGTACTCACATCCAACAGGGAATTCTTCATGCCACCCATTTCCACAACTGACATACTTCTACTTCCAGTCTGTCCTGGAAAATAGGCAAGGGATTTTACATTTTTTTTTAATAGGATTAAAAAAAATACTTATTTAGCTGGCAAGGTTGGGAAGAATATATTTCTCACGTTTTTCTGGATATTCTTCTTCTTGGTAGTCCCTGGCAGGTCTGTGTGGCCACACGACAACTGCAAGACAGCTTTAGCCCATTTCATACCCACACTGCCCTCCTATTTGAAGCCCAGTGTGCACCTAAACCAAGAGAGACTTTAGTCCACACAGTTGTGAAGGTTCCTTTCTCCTGCTATAGAGCAGCTCATATCTTATCAAGTTCACTTTTGAATGGCCCATTCAGAAAACAAAAGCCGGGGGGAAGGGGTGGAGAGAAGCAGCTTTGACTTTATGAAGAATTTCTTGTTTAAAAAAGCAGTTTTCGGCAGGTTTGTGGCTCCAACTATTAGTATAAAACACTTTTAGCAGCTTGAGAAGTCATTATAGGAATCAGACACAAATCCTTAGCAAACACAGCCATTGGCAACAATTAGAAATTTCAAATTTACTGCTAAGCAGATTTCTGAGTTGCATTACTTTAAATGCTAGGCATTTGATGACATACGATGTTTTTAAAACTATTATTATGAGACATAAAGAAAATTAACTGCTATTTTCTCTTAAACTACATCTTATCTATGCACAACAGCTGGGCCACAGTCATTTACTCTAAGTGGAGTAATTTCATCTGATGATGGTTACATCCATATAAAGGTGTTGTAGGGTTCTGCTACACAAAGTGCAGTAAGTGATGCGGGTATAAGACATCCTTGTTTTATTATAACGTCTCAGCTAGATTTGCCTCCTGCTTGTCTGAAACCTTGGGCAGGCAGTTAGGCTGACAGCTGGAGAAAAGCGACAAATATAGTAAGGTATCTAAGGGTGTCCATGCTGAGCAATTAGCCTAGGGAAAGCGTTAAAGTGAAAAGCCACAGGCCCAACCAGCACATCTGGCCAGGTGCAAAATGCACGTGAACCAAGCAGCAAGCAAATTTTCTTCTAGGGGAAGTTCACAGCGTGTTTGGTTGTGTCATTCACAATAAAATTATTTTTTTCTATATGCTTGCCCTGGGAATATGCAGAACATCACCAAGTCAAGATTGCTCTGCTTCAAGATTTGTGGTGCAGTTTCTCACACAAAATTCCTGCTGCCTTCAAGGGTATTAAATGAGATCATTTCATACATCATCACCAAGCAAAGCATCATCTTCTGTGCATGAATTGTGCAAATTTCCATTCCACAAATGGTTTCAATAAGGCAAATTGTGTAGCAACATAAATTGCTGTCAGACAATAGCGGGAGAACGTGGCCGAGACTTGAGCATCTCCCCAGGACCTGTGAACCCTTCAGCATCATTTGTTACAGCAAGGAAAACGTATCTGAATAAAAGGATGGGCATTTAATCAGGCTAGGAGAACAAAATCACTTTTGGAACCAGGATCCATGCTGCCCGATTAGAATGAATTCAATAATGTTTCCTAAAAATGTTCTCAGGAAGGTTCTGAGTGAAAGTCATGGGGTGTTTGTGCAGCCAACAAATAAATTTCTTTCTCCAGCCAAGAACAAGTGAGGTAGGTCAGCCTAAGCCACGACTTCCCCTTTCCCAGAGGAAAGATCTGACTTTTAAGGAAAGATTATGTCAAAGAGAGAGTTTCCTCAGAACACACAACTCCAGCAGCATGAGGTGACTCATTTTAGCTTGATATAATCACAGTACCTTCATGCCAAGGGTTGCTGCAATTCCTTATCCATAGTGCTCACAGGCCTACTGTTTTCTCAGCAGCTCAGTAGAGGTTCTCTTGCCAGTAGCAAAGGGCAGTGGTTTTCTAGGGGTTAAGAAGGTTAGAGATTATTGATATTATCTGGTGCGGTGAGAAGGTGAGGTTACAGCTGCTCTGCCTCCCCCATCTCCTGCACGCCCAGCTGCTGGTGGTCAGCCCGGGAGGTCCTGCCTGATGGACTACTCAGGAAAGGGGTTTATTTGGCCTGGGAGAGACCTACCAGCATCTGCTAGGATGAACAAAGCACTTCCCAGGGCCTCTTATGGGTCAGATCCAGCAGGAGAACAACTCCACTGTGACAACAAAATCAAGCTAATGCTCTTCCCTGCTGCCTTGAGAAGGCTCCCCAGTCAGACTTCCACTTGCTTTTAGGAAATCAGCAAAAACAAGTAAAATCAGAGTTCTTTTGTTGTGAATATGAGCACAGAAAAACCATAGCCCTGATTCAGCTTCCCTCAGCTAAACCTGCCACAAGAAGCCTACAGGAAGTGCTGGGCGCCCCAGCAGGGATCGATGGCATTGCTTTTACCTGCACAGTCACCCCTCCAACCTGTGCTGTGTGTAACAGATCCTAAAGCAGAAATATTATAATTGCAACTGCTTTTCCCTGCCTAAAAGCCCAGCCAGTGACTGGGATTGCTCACTGCATGGACCAGCAGGAAAAGAAGTCCCTTACGTGTGCCCACCCAGGTGGGCGAATGTGACAATCAACAAATAAAAGAAACTGCAGCATCTCTAGAGGGGTGACACTGAACAGAGATGGCACACCCTCGCTAAGGGAGCTATTTTAGGGCCAGCTCTACAGGAAGACACCAAATCTGGGTTTTCAGTATGGATTCATTCTTTCTCTCAGCAGGAAAAGCTGGCTGTTGTGTCTTTGCCAGATGTTTGTTACCAGTGAACTCCACTTTATAGGACGAAATGGAAGATCAAAAGCAATTCCAAGCACAGACAGGTGATTCTCTTTAAGCATCTGGTCTCAAGCCCTCACAAAGCCTGGCAGAGGTCAATGTTAAGTGGCCCCTGACCATTTGGAAAGGCCGATAAAGAAGAATATAAAGTGTCTCTACTTTTAACTAGCTTTATTGAATATGAGATGTAAATTAAGCAGATGAATGTTATTAGAGAAGCACTCTCGTGAGTGCTGCATCCCACTAACAAAATTAGCTTGAAGTCTTCAAATGGATGATCAAAACACTGTATTAATTATGAGGCAGAAAGGTACTTAGTCCAGGGGAGAGGTTCGCCTTTGGGGTGCAGCATGCAGCTGTGCCCCCACTGCAATGCTGTGTGCCCTGGGGAGACCACTGCAAATCCCAAACAATTCCTCTGGCTGGGACCACCAGAGCTGCTGCTCTTGCCCACACGCTCCCTTGTGCCAGTTCCCTCTGGGGCACTGTTGTCCCAAAGTCTTTTGTCTCCAAAGAGGTTTCTGTGAGCAGTTAGTGTCCCCGCGGGGAGGCAGAAGAGGAGGTTGGAGGAGCTGGGGAGAGCAGGGATCCTTTCCCTCTCAGGCCAGAGGGAATCACTGCTTGTTCTGGATGGGGGGGAACATACCGTGGAAGCTCTTAAACTATGCTGAGAGAAGCTGAGTCACAGACTGGAAACCTCAGTGAAAACTCCCTGGAGAACCGATTTCACCCTAAAATGAAAGACACAGGGAGTTAGTCTGTCTAGGGATTCACATGGGTTTTACAGCAAAGCTGCAGCCCTTTACCATCCCCTGCACAGAGCCAGATTTAATTCCCTGGGGTCAGCCAGACTGTGCTCAAGGACTCCTGGCCCTGTAAAAGCAGAGCTATGCTCTGGGGGCTCCAAAGAAGGATGAGGCATGTATGATCTTGCTTGGACCATGGTAAGGCAGAGCCAGGGACATGAAGTCTTGTCTGCATTGACACTAATAAAACCATATAAGAGGTACATGCCATTAGCAAATGCACAATTTTACATGTGGCATTGAAACAGGGGTTATTTGGTGGCTGACTCTCTGCACTGACCCATACAGACTAGGCCAGGGCCAAGTAGTTTGTTTTGGGGGCTGCACCTCTCTGAGTTTAAAGTCTGCCTGCCTGCAGCCCCAGGGACAGATGGTTTCCCATATAAAAAGTGTCCTGCCTCAAACCAGAAATAGCAATTTAATAGATAAACTGCCTGTCAGTAGCACCTGGAAACACTGAACAAGGCAGATGAAGGACCAGATGTATAACAGCAATGTGCTTGCATACGATTTCCTTTATGGAACCTTTAACCTCCGCATCCCACATACTATTAAAAGTAAACTCCCTCACTCTTTGCTGTGGCTGCTCTGAGGCAATGAGTACTTTGGCAACGACATTAAGTGATTTCCCAGGTCCAACCACAAGGCTTAAGAGCTCTGAAAAAAACTATGGCTCTGTACGTCAGCTCTGAGGATGTGCCAAAACTCTTCAGAAAAGCTAGTGATACGCACCTTGAGCTATGCATCTCCTGCAGCACAGCCTCAGCACTCTGCAGGAACCAGCAGCCGGGCAGGGACCTGGCGGGGCAGGGACCATCACTGCAGCTCATCAGTCACACAGGGATATTAAGACTTGCAATCGGTAATGTTGCTTCAAAATTTCTTAGAAGAGAACCAAGGATCTCTGCCAGTGGAGCCCGAGAGTCACATTTGCTGTATCATCTCATTGCTTTTAAGGAATTTGTTATAAGAAGGCAGATAGTTTTTCTTGTCTTCTCTTATCTGAAGAGCAGGGTTAAACAAGCTATAGAACATCCCACTTGCCTTTGACTTCTTGATAAAAAGTCTTATCTAAAGCTGGTTGAAGACAGGCAGTGGTATTTTGAGCTGTTGCAGACTGGGCTTATCTGGGAGTGTTCCCTTTTATGTCCTTCAGCAGAGTGTCTGGAAGGCAGTGCACATGTTTCCATCACCTGCCCGGTCTGAAGGGGACATGCAGGCTCTCTCCTGTCCAACAGCTCTGCTGAGTAGGCTGGATCTTATTCACCACTAACTTCTGGCACCCAGACAGAGCTCAGACTCTGGCTTCTATCCTTGCACTCTCTCTGGACATCGTTTTGAATTCTCTCTTGTCTTGGGTATTAAACAAAATTAGATGTCATTTCAAAAGCAGAAATCAAGCGATGCAAAACTGGCATTGCAAAGCAAAAACTTCCTCCAAGAAAGTTCCAAAAACTGCTCACTGACATCCTCACATGCCCTCAAACACCCGAGAATAAGCCCTCTCCACAAGACCTCTGGACAGACAGACAGCTTTTGCAAGCTTCAGTGTGGCAGGAAAACACAAGACACCTCGGGCACTGTTGTTTCTTTGATGTATGTACCCCAAAAGAAGAAAAGGCATCTCATAGCTTACATCGTGGCCAATTTTGTTCCCCAGCTCAGCAAGGGACTTCTTTTAGCAATCAGACATAGCTTAATTTTTTGAAGGTGCTGGAAGAAGTATAATAGAAGGGTTTCTTCCCCTTGTGTCTCCATGTGAGGTCCTAAACAGCAAGGTTTAGTATTCCAGCTGAATTCCTTCTGAATTGTTCAGCAGGCTGGGAGAGACACACACGGAGTTTCCACCTTTTATCACAGCACAAAACTTTCCATCTGAATAGAGCCTCTTTAATGGGAAAGTTATTGTCCTCCAGTGAGCCACTCATTTTCAAGGATGACAGTAACTTGCGTTTTGCCACAGATGTTGCCTATTACAACGTTTCCCACTCCTGACATAAAGGGGAAACATGAAGGTACTTTGGACGTGCTGTGCTTCAGCCGCAGTCAGTCGATGCTTTGCATTCACCGCCACGTTCAGTTGGCTTCTGTGCTCCACTCTCCTGCAGCTGCAGCAAAACATTTGGGCAAGGCAGAGAAAGGAGAACAGGGAAGGATGTTTACATTACGGGAGAGCAGCAGCATGAGAAATGGTGACATCTCTATTACAAAGCCAACGTTTTGAATATTGCATGGAGACTTCAGCAACGGGCGTCCCCACTCCTGCAGCAAAACAATCTGGATGTTGTTAGCCAAGTAGAAAGCAAAAATTCTCTAAACACCCAATTAGCACCAGGCAGAGATTAAAAGCAGCGCTAAAAACCAGGCCGTGTTACAGACCTGGGTTCTGTCATTACTTAGCGCTGAATGTGGCTACACAAGATGGTCACATCTCTAACTCTCATGAGAGTACACTCCCAGCTCTGCATGACACAGCTGCTTTTGCCATTCCCCATGTGAATTTTATAAGCTGGAAAATGCTTATTTTCAGTTTTGGTTCAATGTTCTAGTTAAATATTATATACTATATACGTTACATAACTTTATATTCGTATTTATATATAATTATATCTGTTTACATATACATAAACTTCAATCTCCAGCATGTTTCTTCTTTGTCCAAGCCCCTCTAGCCAGCGCCCTCAGAAAGTACGGGAGCAACATCATCAAATCTCTTGGTACATCAAATGCTTGGTACATTATAGCTCTTCTAAATACAGGCTGCTTCATACCTGCAGAGTTGGTGCAGGCCTTGCCAGAGTTTGAGTTCAGATTTACACTTAAGCTTTGTCCCACTTGGCAACTTCAGGGTTGATTTCTCAGAGATTTCCAGTGCCCAGCAATTCCAGACACGTGCCAAAGTAAATTATTTCTACAGAGCAAGTAATTATATACTTTGTCCAGCCTGAAAGATGGCAATTTAAGTCGTCTGTGAATAGGTATCTAATTAGGAGGAGCAAGAGAACCTTCTCAAAGTATCACAGAGACTGCTGGAGGCACTGGTCCCATGGGCCAATTAGGTTTTGGTGGACATTGTGCTGTTTTTATCAGTGGAATCATAAATGTTTTGCCAGTCTGCTTTGAAAGGTCTGAAACACGTGTCGAGGTGAGGAGCCTGCTCCCTGCATGAGGCTATGAGACATGTCTACCCATGGAGTCATACAACGAGTAACGCTCAAATCCCACTGTTCATTCAGCCATCAAACAGGTCAAGATCTTTGCTTCCTCCTTGCTTGTGAAGGTCCCACTGTTGTTCCTCAAAATGGGGAGCAAGGGAAAATGCTGTATCCTAGGCAAGAGAGAAGGAAAAATCAAGACCCCCTAAATTATTATCAGGACACTCCAGAAGTGTCCAAGTCAAACTAGAACATCTGGCATGTTTGGACCATTCTTTTAGCATGTTTTCATAGTATGGGATAAACACTGGTAGTTTATTTGGCATGAGTTCCAGATCTTCTACCAAGTCTATCTGTCTTTCAAAGCCATTACCCTACTCTGGAGTGTAACCAGCCCTAACAAATCACTTGTTTCTGCTTAGTCTTCCCAAAGTAACTGCATTATTTCATCATTCACATTTTCTGCGTTCTGAGAGCATTAAGGGAACTGGAGGATGTGAATAGCTGAATATTCAAATACTTTTCTACAATATCTCTCCATCTTCTCTTTAAAGTTTTGAATTTGATTATTATTTTTTTTTTCCAACTTACATCCAGCAAGCTCTTTGGCAAGAGAAAGCTCAGATGTGGCTTGACTCCTTAATTACATTATTGGCAGACTGTGGCATTCTTTTGTTACTTTCTTGTTCTAATTCCCCTGAAGAGCTGCGAAAAGGAGAATGGTGGATTAATTTAATCATAGCTTCTTGTGTGGTTAAATACCAAATCCTTTATTGCCCACATACATTTGGGTGCTCTAAACTTCAAATATTCCACCCAGACTGAAAGCCTCTTTTGTACACTTTTTCCCATCAGACTTTACGTCAAAGGAGTGACGCAGACTGAAGTCCATGTGTTGGGACTTAAGCGGAAACTCAGTTACTGGAGTAGAGGATTCAAATAATTTCCTATTCCACCAAGTCCTTCAGAGACAAAATTGTAAACTAGTTCACCCAATGGCCAAAGGACACCTCCCATGGCTCCTTGGAGCACCTTGGAGGCACAGGAAGGGTCCTTGTAAGGAGGATGCATTGAAATGTCAAACTCAGTGTTGGAGCAATGAGTCTACTAGAGGTTTTTTGGGTACTGAGCTTTGGAAGTCCCACATCAATATTTTGCTGAGCCTGTACACATATGTAGAGGGAAAATCCTTCTCACAACAAGGTAATGAAGACAAATGTCGTACATATCTCTTTCATCCAGGGCTTCATTTTGGCAAAACCTGTGGTTATTACAAACTTTCTGTCTCAATTAACTCAACACTTCTGCCAAAGAAAGCCAGGACATGCTGTTTGCAGCAGGGCAGATTTACTTTTCTCTGCAGACTTAAACAGCTGTTTCTGACTGCGACTGAAAAGTTACAGCATTTACAGCTGAGCTTTTCCAGACTCACAAATGAAATGTGATAGCAGAAGTGTTTGTTGTGTCTCTTCTTCTTTGGATGCATGTCCCTCAGATGTGAAGCCTCCTGTCTTTGTCTCAAGGGGTGAAATCACATTTCTTCCAAATTAGCTTAGTAGAAAACCCATCCAGCTCCATTTAGGTTCCCATTCTTCCAGCTCTCTCCTTTGGGAGCTTCTTGTCAGCCATAAGTCTGAGGCTGCCTTTGCAAATCAAAGTATCAAGTAATCTGAATGTAAGTTTCTAAAGAGTGAGAAACAATTAGCACCTTCTATGTAGCTATTTATTGGATAACTACCAGCTGGAGCACTGGATAGTCCTGCTTCTAGAAACTTCAAGGCAGCTTTATACCTCCTTCAAACATCTTCCCAGCAATTGCTTGAGTAGAGGACCATTCATTGTCTGCAGTCAGCTCCGTGTTCAACTCTGCCAATGGTGACAAAACAAGCTGCAAAACTTGTCAGAAGTAGGATTCCTTCTGAGCTGCCTCAAGGAGAGCTCTTGTTTGGAGCTGTGGTCTTGAATTCCCATACAGGCAGTTTTTCACACTGCTGTTAGTATCTAAACTGTCATATTTAAACATCTTGATAACCAGCATATATACAATAACTGTGAATTATTACAAAGCAACTCCCCATTCTTAAAGATCAAGAAAAAGAGATTTAAGCATTGTTTGAAGCAACAGAAGGAAGTTATTCAAATTAAGGGAGAATGAAGACTAATAGATCCCTCCTGCAGTCTACACTATAGGAAGGCACCATCATATCCATAAGAAAACAGTGGAATTTGGGTCAGAAATTCCATAACTTACAGAGAGGTCACACATGACCTGGCACAGCAGCCAAGCTCCTGCCGTCTTCCTCTCTCTCCTAGGAAGAAAACATGCTGCTCTCCCTCCTCTACACCAACTTAGATATATAATCACATGTAACACTGCATCATCCCGATTGCTTTGCAAGTAATTGTTTGCTAAGAGATTAGAACAGAGAATATAAACAATTTCCTTCAAGTGAGTATTTGCAAGATCAGCCTATTAGTGAGAGTCACTGTCAGCAGTTTCCAAGTGGCTGCTGGGACAAATGTAAAGACTCAGGAATGCATAAGCAAACGCATTAGACACAATACATCTACTGAAGCAGTGATTCATTAAACAAAGCAGCTTCTGGAAACATGGAAAAAACATATTCAACACAGGAATAACTAATGGCTTCCCCCTTCCCAAAAGGGGAGTAATTATTGTAAATTGTCACTACTTAAAGTGACCACCTAAATATGTATACTTTAGGTAATAATATTCACTCTTAATAAAAGTCTTTTTGCCAGGTGTATCACAAATCTAAATGCCAAGAGATTTAATCAGTTTCTAAATTTTCAGAAAAAAAATAAATCCTATGGACTTCAACTCTGCCTGGAATGGGAATTTCACACAGAAAAGCCGAGAGTGTGTAGATCAGTTTCATCAAGAGGCATTTCAGCCAATTTCACCTTCTCCTCATTATACACTAACTCAAAGGGGTTTACATTTCCATGCTCAGTGGAGAACAGATGTAAAGAATGATTTTTGGCTTCTCTGAAACACCAGCAGCATGTTTTTTGATTGAGGGCTTTGTAAACCAGTTCCTTCCAGATCAGAGGTTTGGGGCTACCATGAGAAGAGGAGTTTGTTGATCAAAATTGAGTGAGTGCCCTGATGCACTCAATGCCCAGAAGACGAGGGGTTACTGTCAAAACCACCAAGACATGGCAAGGGCCCCAAGGAGCCCCACTGAGCCTGCAGATCCACAAGAAATCTTGGCCTTAACTTTGCATATCTAGAGACATGAGTAACGTCTGTACTTCTGCTTGCTTCTCTGGTCCAACAAATGCCAGGCTAAATGGCTAGATCATTACCCTTCCCGGTATGGGACTGATCCAGATCCCACTGGAGCCAGCTGGAACCTTTCCACTGAACGAAGTGGGGGTGGATCAGCCCCATTGCTGCCGCTGTTTGTCCTCCAACGGTGCATGCTGCCTCCCTCCCACCGCGTTGGGAGGCAGTGGGAGATGAAAGTCGGGAGACCAGGGCAAATCCTGGAATCTGCAGCTATTCCTCAGAGGGAATGGAACTCCTATTTAAGGAAAGGAGAAAAACTGAGAGAAGGTTTTACGACTAGGTCTGGAATGAGGAAAGGAAAAACATTAACGTGAACAGTTCCAATCAAAGCAGATGTTTTTTATGTTTCAGTCAGCCTGGACCTTGAAAATTAATGTATGGCAGTGCCAAGATACACCCCAAAATGTGTCCCTGTGGAAAAGTTTTGTCTGCTGACATCTCAAGTTATAAGTGCAGTACTGGAGAGGTCTCATCACAGGGCAGAACTTCGTTGTTCCAGCTACTGTACAAAATGAACACAATGATGGCCCCCACCCCAAAGCACAATTAACACTTGGAATTGCAATTATCCTGTGTTCCCAACTCTGCAAATTTTGACCCTTGCTGGGGTCACGGACTGGTAGAAAGGGAAGAGTGAAAGGCTGGAAGAACAGTGATAGTTGACAGCAGAGCAGAGTTGACAGCAGATGAGTGTTTCCAAGAGGCAGGGATGAGTAAGGGTTGTGTTTACAGGCTCTGAGGGCTTCTCTGGGTCAGGGCACTCTGAAATGTAATACAATCCCATCCGATCCCACCCAGGATAGGCAGTAAGGGTTTACAGAGGAGTATGAGTGAAATTCCAGTTTATAGAAAGCAAATTTCATCAGAGAGTTCTGCATTCATCCTTCTGTGCTTGGCCTCCCTCTTCATACATGGGAAATACTTCGGGATTGATTCTCACCTATGACTGACTGTCCCTGCTGTTTGGGGGCACGTTGCAGAAAACAACAAAGAAAAACCCCAAACCTGTAAAGTAGCAACGTGGGAAGTGTAAAGTCAGAAAACTGACAACAGGAAGAGAAGAACTTGAAACTATTTCTAATTCATTTTTTTTCAAGTGGTAACATTTCAAGTTATACCCCTCCTGCTTTAAATTTCCCACTTAGAAGCAGATCCTCAGCTAGCGTGAACTGCTCTGGAACCATTGTACTTTAGGATGAAATCCTGTTCCCATTGCAAGTGAAATTGCATTGATTCTCACAGCACAGGGATTGCAGTATCTGTGCTGAAATCTGTGGGTTTCACACTCTGCAGGGGGGGGAATATTGCCTTCAGACACAGTTTTCATTGAGGATTTTATGCAAGGAAACATTCCAATTGTTCAAAGGCTGCCTTAAAAAAATGCTGGTTCTGCAACATTTTTAATTCAGAGCCAAATTTAAGTTAATACTTACCCTTTCCCCATGTCAGAACCAGCAATATGGAGAAAAAAAAGATTTCTTATAAAATCTGAGAAGTGAGGTCATGGGGTTAAGGAGCTCTGGAAACCAGAAATCTTTAAGATGTATGTCTGGTTGTTTTGGTCTGAATGGGAAAGTTGCTTTGTTTGAGTCTTTTAAGTGACAAGGTTTGCAGAATGGAAACAATGGCTGCTGATAGAGACGAAGAAAAGCCCCATATCTGAGAACAAAAATGGAACTGAGATTCCACCTCAGGGCAGCAGAGACACAGAGTGCCTTTTGTTTCTGAAGAACTGACCCCTAGGGACTTGAAAGTCAAATACTTGACCCCAAAGAACAAACATAAAGATGTTGTGTGTTGGGTGTTTTTTTAATTACTGCAAATATAAGGACCACACATAAAGATGCAGATTCACGTGGCTTTCTTGATGAGGAGACAGGAGAGTCTGCCTGTTGATGCTCAGCAAAAGACTCTGATGTGCTAACACATGCAGGGAACCTAGTCAAAGTGTTTCAGAATATGGAGGAATGAGACAAAAAGCCTTGCCTGCCTCCACAGGGTGATGCGATTAGCTCCAAGATTTTGCCTCCTGCACTCTATCCTTTTCCCAATGTTTTGCTTTTTTCTTCTGCTTTTTTGTCACTCTTTATCTCCTTCCTTGAAAAAAAAAAACCAACCAGCTTTCTTATTTCTGCCTTCACAGCCCTGGGCTGCTTGAATTGCTGGTGCATCAGGATGGAGAACTTTAAAGACAGGAGCCCCTTGGGTGCCAGTTCTGCGAAGAAAGTCAGTACCTGTTCCATGGTAATGATACACAGCTGGCTCACCGAACTCTTCCCCCAATCAAGGACAAAAGTTTTCAGGCTCTGTCTTTTAAAGAATGATCCTCTTGAATTGCAAGTTAAAATATCTTTTGAGGGGAAAAAAACCCAAACCCATTGGTTGGTCTTATTTTCTCTAGGATGTGTTGCGTAGGAGTATGAGTATAATGACTTTAAATAATATGACTATAATTACCTTAAATCAGGCATAGGCCAAGAAGGAAACAGATGCTTATTTCTTTTAGAGATTAGATAACCTTTCAGACTGCCCAATAGGAAACAGAGTAGAAAACGGGCAATATATCTTGTAAGCATCAAGCAAATGAGTGCACTGCTCAGGAAATAAGTAGATTATATGACTGATAGGAAGAAAAAGCTTTCTTGTTTTCTTAATGCAGGTGAAAAGGAGGTTTCATTCAAGTTGTCAGCCTCTCCAGCAATCACATTTTGGCCAGCTACACCCTCTGGTTCTGCCTGGTGGTTTGAAAGAGGAGAAAAGAGGGTTTTTTTCCTGAAACTACACACAGCATCTATAGCACAACAACCAGCAGTCTTTCCTGACCTTGTCATTTGGAGTTCAGGATTTCTCAAGAATCCATCACACACATGGACTTCAAAGCCTAAACACCTGTGAGGACCTGGGGCTGCTCCCCAGGTTGGATCAGTCCCAAAAGCAGCATTTTTGCCTTCAGAGTTGACTGTCTGTCATAAAACCAGCTTAGGAGAGGTGGGAACTCTAAAGCATCCCTCTGGCTTCTGCTTAGTAGAGATTTTCTGGTTCATTAAAGCTTTGATACATTAATGGCCTGTGCGTGATTTCAGAGACTGGTGCGCCGAACTCCTGCAGTTCAGGCCTGGAGCTTGTTAGTGTAATTTTCTAAAGATTAGCATGCATTGATTCCACTGGGAAGCCTTGGGGAAATGCCGTTAATCTCTTCTGACTGCTGTGGCACTGCATGTTTATGGAGGGTGCCTACTGGGGTTCTCACTGCTGCTGGGGAGATGTGATTCTTAAGGAAAGTTTTCCCTTTAGAAAAACTGCATCAATTGCAGTCGAGAAGCATTAGGTAATGGTAGCTTCATTGAGTCAGACACTTCATTTTACTTCTCCCAGATTGTCTAAGCCCTGGAGGCCTTCCACAGAAGATAGATACTGACTCAATTCTAGCTTCGGTTTCACTAACATAACTCCTATTAACCTCAACAAGCTCAGACATGTATGAATTGGGTGGAATTTTACCTGCTGGAAGATGTCGTATATATTTTAACACAGAAGAGCTGCATATTGTTACACAGTGGAAAAAGAAAACCAACGTGGATAATTCAATTTCCTAGCCAAAAGGTGAAAAGTACTAAAATTAAATAGAGGAATTAATTTAATTTTCTGGTTACAAAACAGAACATTCTTGCTAGAATGAATGCCGAATCCTGGGCCAGTGTTTACAAATCAAATCTCACAGCACACAGGTGGGAAAGGACAATAAAAAGCCCAATTCTACATTAGGGTCACCAAAGGAGAAGCCTGGATGCTGTTTTGTATTTTTAATAACTTTTTATCAATTCTATGTGAGCTATGGAGTTAGGGATGTGAATGCTGCCCTTCAGCACCCTGTTCTAAACGCAGAATGATTTTCACTGATTTTCAGTTTTACACTGGTGTAAAGATCAGCAGAGCCTTAACCCAGGGGAATTATTATCAGCTGTACATCAGCAACCTCCAAAACAGGGAACTGGTGAAACCTAGACAGAGAAAAGCGAAGTGCCTATAGAAAGACAAATTGTTTGGATAGTCCAGGCATTGTTTTCTTATCTTTAGCAAAGCTGGGGAAGTAGATTTGTTGGTCATGACAAAAAAGCCCTTTGTACATTGTAGGAGAAGGAGACCCAGGGGACGGAGAACAATAAGCTTCCTTTGACACAGGGATTGATTACCTTCAGGAAGCGCATGTGGATTGCTCAGAGTGATTGAATTCCAGGATTGATTTTTCAGGATCATCTAATTATATTACAGACTCTATCATGGTTCTTTAAATGGCCACAATCTCTTTTGCTACAGTAATGAAATAACCACTGCTTAAAATACTTAAAATAATGGTGTAGTTTGCTTTCTTTTTTTTTTTTTCTTTTTCTTTTTTTTTTCCGAACAGGGTTAGCAGCCAGCACTAGAGTGTTTTCCTCTTTGACAGTGAAGAGAGCCACAACGATGTATTGTAACATCCATGTCACCAGTGTGGCAGGATCTGGCCCTTCAGTTCCCAACAGTTGTAGAAAGACATACAAGAAGGAGGCAACAATGGGGCAGTGCTGGGTACACATTGCACCAGCAGCCACACGGGCTTTGGGGACATTATGGAGACTAAGAGTTGGGGGAGATATAACTAACATTAAAACTTATGGTAGTGAGGCCAGACATGCCAGCAGATGCCACTGGAGCCTGGTGCTCCTTCAGCTGGCTCAGGCCAATGCAAACCTTTCTGCATTTGTCAGCAAAATACCACGCTCATCTCACCAACCAGCTTCTTGCAAACTCCACTTCTTTCTTATGCCATCTGGTTTAAGAAAGTTTGCCATTTCCCTTTTCCTCACAGTATCTGCTTCTGGGGACCTGTTTGTCCCATAGCTGTGGCGCTCATGGAAGATCCTGAATGTGGGCATCCTGTGCTGCTCGAGGGCTGCCGTCCCCACATGGCACAAGAAGGCTGTTGTGAAAAACAAAGGAGATTCATGGCTGTTTGCTTACAAGTTTTTAAAAGTACAACCGTAATTTATGGGAGATTTCCTTTTCCCGTCATCAGACCTGGAGGAAAGTTGTGGGTTGCTTACTGTGGTTATCAGTGGTTTATGTGTACGCAGCCCTTCAGTGTTGAGCTACCAAGGACATGTTTCCTGCACAGATTCTGGTTTTTTTTTGCTCAAAGCAATGAATTCCAGAGATCACAAAAGCTAGAAAACTGTCAGTAAAGAGCTTGTGGCTCAGAGAAAGAAAAGGCAGCTGCCAGGAACACCTTTCCTTGTGGGATCCTTTCCATGACCTCTACCTCTGGCAGGGAATCAGTGAGGAAAACCAGCATAAGAGCTAGCTTCCACGTAGAGGTCATCAAAAGCAATGGCAGAGATGTGTGGGGATGAGGAGGGCTCCCAGAACTTTAAAGGTTCATGAATAAAGACCATGGAACTGTTTTACAAAAGATGCTTCACTAAAAACACAACTTGAATTGCCAGAAATTCCTCCCCACCATTGCTTCCTTGGTAACACAGTGATATGTCACAATCCAATTAAATTAAATTTTTTTCTGATTTTAGGGGGAAAAAAAAATGCTGTAACTTTTACAGCCTGAAGGGCTGCCCAGTTCTTCTATGAGAGCAGAGATGGGATACATGTTTAAGTCATTCTTCCTTTTCAAACTGACCTTTTGCTACGGTGGATTAAAATCTCCGTTTTATTTACAAACACCAGCTTACTGAATAAACTGTTGAGGCCTGCAACTGTTGAGCGATGTTAAGGACATCTGAAACATCAAAGCAAAGGCTATTTACGAGGAAGGGTTGCAAAAACATGGCAACTTGCCTCTCTTCCTTCCTAGCAATGTGCAGCAGTGATGGCTCAATCAGTTCAGCTTCTGTGAGAGTATTTGAGAAGTATGGGTTGCAACTTCTATGGGCTGAAGATTAAATACCCAATGTAGTCTCAACGGCAACACACACAAATCTCCTGCTTCCTCAGAGCCACAGTGCCATTTGCCTCTGTGCAGACTATAAATACAGAAGTGCAGGCACAGGAGGTGATGGGAAAGTTAGACCTGGGCTTTGAAGCATCAGGGTTGGATCGATGTTGAAGGCACTGTGTTAGCATAGCCCTCTGGGCTGTCTTACTCCAGCAATTAAAGTCACTGGCACCAGAAGTCAAAATGGTTTTATCAATATCATTAAAATGATATAAAATACCTGCTCATTCCTAACTTTATGTTAGCAGAGAGGTCCCTTTATGCTCTGAGCCCTAGAACCTAAATCAAAGATGTCCCCTTGAGATGATGTCCCTCAGCTTTCTCAGGTTGCAGATCCCACAAATAACACTAGCCAGGATTTTTCTCTCATCAGTTTAGATTTCCCTCAGTCCCACTTGAATGAAAAGTGGTTTGTTGCTTGTCATTTCATTTTGCTTTTTTCCTTTCTTCTTCTTTTTTTTTTTCCTTCTGGCAGGTTGAAAATTAATTTTTCAGATAAAGTATTTCACTGAGTACTCCTTAGTCAAGAACTGGGACGCTTGTAATAGATTTCAGATTCACACAAACAACTGCTCTGTATTTTTCTTGCAAAAACCCAAATAAATATGCAAATCAAAGCTACCAGTGTCTTAGATTCTCATCAGAAACCATAAATAAACATGCAGTTTATTTGGAGGAAGCAGATTTTGGAGAAAATTTCGGGTTTCAGAAAGGCTACTGAACAGTGCAAAAGGAGAGGAAAACTGGGCGCAATTTCCTCTTGCTCCTACTCCTTTCACAATATTTTACCTTGACATTTGCCATTCACTGGATAAATGATTTGCACCAAAATGGGAATATTTCCATTGATGAGAGGGGATGTGCACAGTCCAGAAGAATACTTTTGAGGGTGGTTCCTTTCTGTGTTTGGCTCCTGACCTCACAAGACTATTTTCTACTGTGAACGACAGTCAAATATAGCTTCCAGGATATGCTTGGCTAAATATAGCAATTCAAAGCAAAAAAGGCTTTTTTATAAAAACATACCGAGACATCAATTTCACCAGGCATGGCAGCCCTTCAGCTTTGGTTTGCAGTCAAGAAGAAGTTTGGAAAATTAGTTGACAAACACATTCTTATGATGTTGACCACTAGATGTTAATGTTATATAGTCTTTCTAGTTCTTTTCCTTGCCATGTGGGCAAGTAGCTCAGATCTGGAAGACAATACTGCATTTCTGCGGTTAATTATGGGAAGGAACTGAGCCCAGTAGACTGCGAGTTTGTTCAGAGCCTTTATCTCTCTCAAAAGCTGTTTTGGGGGTAAAGCTGCTTCCTGGGACCGGGGAGTAGATGTTAGATCCCCAAAATGGACCTTCCCCAGTTACTGTTGAGAAAAGCAGTTTAAAGTCCCACATCACTTAGACCTTTGGTAACATCCTCCCCCAAGTCCTCACACTTTCCTGCACCTCAGGTCCCTCTCTTGGCTACGTATCTTCCTTTGAACTTAGGCTGAGACATGGAAAGAGAAAACAAACCTGTAACCTGACAGAGCCAACAAGGAGATACTCTTGCCACACACAATTTCTCAAAAACTCTTAGCTATGTTCTTGTCTTGCCTTCTGAACTAATCCCCTATGTCAGGTCCTTATGTCTCCATCACACATAAACACTGAAGGGTCTTTACCTCTTCCTGTGAAGACTGCCGGCATTTTTCACTATTCTGAAGCAGTCCCAAAGGAAAAAAACAACAAAAAAACCCCGAAAAACACAAAACAAAACAAAAAAACCAAAAACCAAATCACAAGCCCAGAACATTTCAGTGATCTCCATAATCTTCAGGTGAAGATTATACACTGGTAAGTGCATAAAAGCAGAGCATTTTGTTTGCACAAGGCTTTAAGCATATGCTTAACCTTAAATGAGTAAGTCCCGCAGACTGAGGGCTCATATGCTTAAAATTACAGATGGGCTGTAGGGTTTTGCTAGTTTGGGATCTTGGACCACAAAGCACACAAAGGAGATGTGCCAGGCTCCAGATGAACCACAAGGGCAAATTTAATCTCCTTAGAAATGAGCAGCAGACTTGATACAGATTTTCTGGTGCACAGATCAAAGAAGCAGTCCTACACTGGACTAGCTTGTGTCTCCACGTGAAATAGAGAAAAACAGAATAAATGTCAGAAAACAATAAATGGGGTTTCAATCTATGAAAGATTCCCTACGTTTGGTAAAGAGACTCTGCTGTTGGCTAACAGCGAGGACTGGGGAATGCAGGAATTTTGTTTCTGTCCCGTGACTGCTTCAAATTCCCAAAACCTGCTACAGCTACTGGTCTGAGTCATTTGCTGCCAACTTCTTTCATCTCCATGGAGAAAATGGGTTCCTTTAGCCTCCTGGGAGAAGTGGTTAGGCAGAAGTGATTCCAGATGGGAGAGGGTGGAATGGCTTTTGTATTCACATCTGTATGGCATATATGGCATAGAAAAATCCAAATGGCTTGGGGAATTAGGTGGTAAACTGTGTGGCTCTCTGAGGTTGCTGCTGAAATAGAAGAGTAAAGAAAAAAGGCTTTGAGGCTTCTGATCTGTTTGAGTGTCTCTGCTGCAGGCGTGTGATGCTCTGCATCTCTCCTGGCACAAAGAAGTCACAGACACATGCTCTCAGTCGTGTAACGTCAGATGAAATGGCCTGACCAGCAGGACATTTCCATCAGCCTGCCTTCCTGTCCCACCGGAGACAAGGCATAACTTTGTGCCTACCTGGATTGCTTCATCATGGGAGTAAAGTAACAGTGTTTGTGGGAGAATTTAAGCAGCAAGATTGAAATGTGCTCAGAGCAAGAATTTGAAGATTCAGTGTTTCTATGAGCTGTCATAAACTAGGATTCTGTATCCTTCCCCAGACAGGACCTTGACAGCAATCAATAACTAGAAAAATGAAGCCAATTGTTGGCAGCAAGATTTAATATCTCTTCAATACGGTACTTTGTTTTATTTCTGTGTCTGGCTGTCATCTGCTGGGACAAGATCTGGGGAAGTGAAACAAAATCCAATTTTTGTTGCATCTTCCACAACAGCAGCAAATGTGTTTTGCACCATGAGATGAGATTACACACTTCACAGAACAACTGCTCTGTCCTCTGCGTGTCCACCATCCCCAAACTCTTGAATTCCTCTAAAAGGTTAAACATAGTTCTGCTTTGACCTGGAAAACAAGGTATGTCTAACGGATTTTAAGGATTAACTTTTCCATGGTGCATTATTTAACTCATTACTTCAGTGCTCAGCTGAACTGTCAGATTTCGGCGCTGCTGTGACACTTGGAATAATCTCCAATTAGACACACCAGATTCTGCCGGGAAACCAGACATAAATCAAGTGGCGCCGAGCACCAAAGCTAAATGGGCAGACTAAGCAAAACACGCGCTCAAGGGTCCCCTGCCACTCTGCATGACTAGACATGACGAGATTTGCCGGGAGGTATGTGATGGGGGCCAGCAGTGAAGTATACATGATGAGATTTGCCGGGAGGTATGTGACGTGGGCCAGCGGTGAAGTGTAGGTGTCAAATTCCTGGCACGCTTGCCTTGCATTGTGAGGAGACACCAAGCAAATTCTTCACCTTCATACACAAGCAGGGACAGTCTTAAGGGCAGATACTGGCAGTGCCCAGCTTTCTGCTGGCTCCGTGGCAAAGAGCTGCCTCCTCCTGCAAAGTCACGACAGTTCCTTGCATCGGTGAGATACTGGCACTATCAGAACTAGGTGGCAACAAGTGGCACAAAAGTTTCTGCTTGTTCAAAGCAAAATGAGACCTGAGAGCTGGCAGCTCCTCTGCAGAGAGGTGAGACTGAGAGTTGTTCTGGCTGCAAAGGTGCTTCAAAGCAGCACTGGCTGCACCAGGGAGGGATGCTGCATCCATCACGGAGGCTGGTTTACAGAGCTGTGCTGGACCATTTTGTTCTGAGCATTTAATAGGACAATCCCTGCTTAATCCTAGACTCTGCTGTAATTTTCATATTACCAGTTAAGACTGTTTATTCTGAGACTTCCAGGACTTCATACATTTTTTTTTTTGCTGTAATTTTGTATTCAGCCCTCAGGTGAAATGTCACTGTAGAAGCAAGTAAAAGATGACTTGCCTTGCAATGCTGGGCAACCCCAGCTCTGTCCCTGCTTGGTCCTGCAGCACCTTGAGGTCTCTTCAAACAGTGCAAGTGAGCAACAGAGCAAGTCAGCACACACTTGTCCAAGATCTGCTAGTGGAGGTACAAGAATTATTCCTTTGACTAGTTTTGAACATGAGCCCTTACCTTAAAATCAGTATTATTGTCAAGTCTGAAAGAAGTCCTGCCCCAAGTTCTAATCAGTGTCAACAACAGCTTTATCTGAAACCCAGAGAGGTGATAAACAGGCATTTTCCTTTTTCATTTAGAAGTTCTCCCCTCCTCCCATCAGGAAAATGTATGTTCAGTAAATACCTCTGATGACACGAAGCACTTGTATTGTTTGAGTTAAACAAATGTCACAGACTGAATTAGTTACACATTTCCCTGGCAAGAAACTGGAAGCCATTAAAACTACTGCATTAAAAAATCCCTCAATTACTGCTTATTTGCAGATGATTTCAATCTTGCTCATCTGCCTTTTCCCACCGAGAGGTTTCAGCAGAGATGTTTGAAGAGCAGCAGAGGGTGAGCTTCTGCAGGTCCTGCTGTCCTGCCCTGTGTGCCCACATCTCCCTGGGCCAACAGCTCTGCACCCTTCCCATCCTGGCCTTCCCTATACCATCCTTCCCAGCAAGGACTGATACTCCATGCCCCCTCCACCCCTTGCCTCTCAGTCTGACACCTCCACTTAGTTCCCCAGTCCCATGTTCTCTAACTTGCCCCAGTCTGTAGGATTCCTCTGTCTCCAGATGGAAAACCACACCTAATTCCCAAACACTGAACCTCTGGACATCTTGTGTGCCCACAGCCCTGCCATTCTGTCCTTCTGGTGTCCTGGTGCTTTCCTGTCACCTACAACCCAACAGGTAACATTCAGCCTTTCAACTTGTGATATCACCTCTGTAATAAGAACAAGGAAATAAACAGAAAAGGTGCAAAGAAAGAGGATGAGCGAAGGGAAAGCCTTTTAATTTGTGCAAGTTCAAAGCAGTAAGTTCAGAGGATAACAAGTACGATGTAATGCTCATTTCAGTTCAGGGCCACGTTGAAATAAGCTGAGCCATTTAATTAATGAATATATTTAAAACAAGGACTAGAGGGATAAAAATCACCAAAAGGTGCAATTATTTTGACAGATGCTGCAAATAAGGCCCTGTAATTCCTCATAGAAGGATTGAGCTGAGCTAATTGTAATGCAGCAGTTCCACAAACAGGCTCTTTCTGGGACCTTGTGCCTTGATGATCAAGGTTGTCCTTTCACTGGGACTTCATTCAGGGACTCCTGAGACCTCATCAAAAGCTGAAAAGTGTTGCATTATACTTTTGTGTATAAAATGGGGCAAGAATGACCACTGCATTTCAGATTAGCAAGCTGAGACGAGATCTTATGTTTTCTTGAGCTCCTGATTGTATTGCTTTGAACATATGGAAGGCACACCCCAGGGATGCTGTAGTACCTCCATGGTGTCATAGTCTGTAAAATGAACAAGGGCAAGGGCTTATGTATCAATCACCTTTTTAGTCAAAGGTGACTCTTGAAATTCTTTAGCTCTGCCTCTGCAGACTGAGAACAGCACATCTGAAGAACTGAACTCCTCCTTAAAACAATTATCCATGATTTATGTAATCACTAGCTTTTAATCCTTTTCATAAGTCAAAACACATATTTTCCTCTTTTTTTTTTTTTTTCAGAGTATCCTAGATTGTTAGACAAAGCAAAGAATAAATCCTTAAATTCACCTGCTCTGAGACTCTAGCTGTACACTCAAACCCAGGCTTGCTTTGTGCAAGTGTGTGCAAACCATAAGCTTCTGCAGTGGGGGGCTAGAAGTCAGGGCTCAGACTTCTGCAGGAATTTGCCATTTGGGGATGAATATTGAGGGAAGTATTCATTTTGAGTGAGGTCTGATTTAATTAAAAAAAATAAAATATTTACACAAACTCTTTGCATCTTAACAGCCATGGTTAAATCTCTTGTAACCCCACACAACATTACCCACCTGTTTGAGTAAGGTACTGGAAGCTGCAAACTCACATTTTCCAATTTCAGAAACTTGTTTACTTTCTTATTTGATAGCAACCTATCTTTCCTGATGCTTCATTTCTTCCATTTCCAGTCACAACTGACTCTTCCATTGCTATCAAATATTGCAAAAGATGAATTACACAGAAATAGATGTAGATGTTTGGTACTTTGCTAATACTATTCAGCAGTAACAATCAAAAAGCATTCTAGAGACTCTGAAAGCCACTCAGAAAAATAGATAACATTCATTTAATTTATTTTAGTGATGCTGTTAGTGTCATCCTCAAATGTCACAGCATTTTCTCTTCTTTTAAAGGCAATTGAGAATCTGACTGCAATGCTGTTAGCTGTTTTGCTACAACTGTTGATTTAACTTGAAAGGATGAGCATTTTTATTGTGCAGAAAATGTCACAATAGAAACAGCCTTTCTCCAGAATACAAGGATCCTCTACCTTCTGAAGGCACAGCACTACAAACTGGTACTGATCTGGGGGGCTCAGACCCACTTTATAATTAGACTGGGAAATGCTTTTGCCGAGACATTTAAGAGTGTCCCAACCAAAATAAAGAGGCATTTTAAATGAGGATTTTGCAATGCTCATGCATATGATGCTTTCTAAATAGGAGGAGGAAGATGTTCAGTCTTTGCTGCTTGAATACAGTTGCCCAATATGAAAACACTCATCTATGCAAACTGAGATTAAGGAGCTAACTGAGAACCCCTGCTTCCAAACAGTAATTGATACATAAAGTCCCATGGTGTGGAGATTGGGTCCTCACCAATATCTGGGTCCTTAGCTCCAGTTCAACTCTAAAGACTGGTTCCTGTTTTGCTGCACTACTCTGGTACCTGGGACACCATCTATTTTTCTGCCTTTTACAGCATTGATTAATGTCAGCTAAAAGCTTTCCACTGACTTTCACATCCCTCTGATTCAGATTTGTCTCCACTGACATAAACCACATGTTCTACAGAAGAAAATAGGAAAGATGAAAGGCAATGGGATTTTTTTATTTTTATTGCACACTGGTTCTTCTAAGTGTATTACCTGATATTGATGTACTGCCATTTTTACTACTGAATATCTGCTTGGGAATAGGAGACACTACACATATATTAGGAGATCTGTTAACATCAGCTGGATATATGAATGGCTTAGGACAAAGGACTTCTCACAGGAACTCATGTGCCTCTTACATTAAAAGAAAAAAAATTATGCACATTTCAATGATAGACAGAAGCAGCTCCCCTGCAGCATTTACAGCTGCTGCATTAACACACCACCACACATGACTAGTTTGGATAAATTTCTACAGCAGCTGCTACTCTTTCTCATGAAACAGACATGCTAAGAGTTGAAAGGACTGTTCTTCTGCTGGTCATGCAGTTATGTTCCACAGCTGCGTGGTGTGGACATCACCACAGTAAGTGATCTTTCTTCAGAGACATAGTCGACACAAACGAAAGGGAATTACTGAACAGGTTTGTAATTAGCCAAACTCAGCACCACAGGTTAAAGGCAGACACATCCCTTCAACTGATGATGTAAACAAGCACTCAATTATATTTAATGCATAATCGGAAAAAAATTTATGATGTACACTAACTACAGGAAAAGCACTTCATGAAGAGCTCATATGAAACAAATATTTACTAAGTCTTGGAGAAACCTACTGGTGGGAGATGCCTGACTTCCAGCATCACCCAAGAAATACCCTCTTACAAGCTGCTTGGAGCCGGTGGGGACTTTCTAAGAACATTCTTAAAGTAAGTCCTATCCTGACACATCTGCTCTTCAAACAAATGTTCCTCTGCTTCTCCCAGGTTCCCCCACTGCCCTGCGCAGCCAGCGATGAGGCTCTGCCTGAAATCTTCATCTCTGAGTATAACGTGGGAGCAACTGATAGGGACACTGTGAAACCCTCAAACGAAAAAACAACAAAGGCAATGAACACACTGTGCTGCCACAGAAAGAGGCCTAATTACGTCCTTTTTCATCTACAATTAACCTTACAGGTGAAACAAGAAGGTAGCTAGTCCAAAACTGCCAATGGAAGAGAAAGGTGAAACACACCTAGAAAATTCTCCTTCATTGCAGTGCTGCCATGAGCAAAATGGAGAATCAAGAACCCAGATTTGTATCTGTATCTGCTCTGTATCTCCCCTTTTACTCTGACATATCCTGTGAGTTGCCACTAATGGAAAATTCAGTTTATACCAACAGGTAGGCACTTGGGCACACATTTGTTAACTCACATTGCAGTTTTAAAGCAAAGTTTTAGCAGCTTAGGAGAGAGAGAAATAAAAAGAAGTGGAAAATATTTTGGTTTAGAAGCTGAGCACTTAGAGAACTTCTGTTTGCAACAAAGTGTAGAAATAAACAACTTCTTGTAGATACTGCCCTCATGCTGCCTTTTAATTGAACTACATAGATCAAGGAGTGCTACAGGGAAGAGAAAAACAAACCAGTGAGGAATTTAAATGCATTTTAGGAGGGAATCAGTAAAGTCACAAACAAGCCAGGACACAGCTGTAAACATCACAGATCTGAGCACAACGATATAGTGGATTTTCATATATATTGCTTGCTGCAGCTTTTCAAGATGCCTGTGCAGATCATATGCCTCAAGCTCACATTCATTATTCTTTACTTATACGTGTTTTGGATGTCATTACAGATTCCTCTTGCATGAGCCCCCATACCCATATACGTGCATAACACCTACAGACATAACTCCAGCCAGAATTGCCTGGGATGGATGGCTTCTATATGAACCACTGAGCCTTTCTCATTTGGGACTGATAATTCTTCTCATTAGAGGGCTGGCTGGTCCCAGGAATAAATAATTTGGTGACAAGCAGGCACTTTGGAACAATTTACCCAGACTTTCTCTTTTGTACTATGTTATGTTTTCTAATAAACTATTCACTGTTATGAAAAAATTTATTAGTCTCAAGGTCTGCTCCCTCTCCCCATCTCTTTCCACCTTGCTTAGCCATTTCATTCAACAGCTTCTTCTGCTTGTCACATTGAATGTAATGATCTGAAAAAAACCAAATAGCCACTTTACCTGCTCAGTGCTGCAAGGTCTGAGCTTCAGCTGGAGATCCCAGATGCTAGCAGATAACAAATAATTATAATGATCATCTTCAGAAGAGTTCAAAACCCAAAAAGCAAAATTTGAGTTCCACTGAAGTCAATGGGAGCTTTGCCAGAAATTTCAATGCTGGCAGGATTTCTTCCAACATTTCTTTCACATTAGATTTAATTAGTGGTCGGTAATGAGGCGCTCTTAAAATTCTCCACATCTGGGGAAAGAGAAACATGATTAGATTAGAGTGTACAGTTATAATTCACAAATTGGATTGTTAGAACTAGTTTTCCTAGGCCTTCTTTGCCAGGAATAACACAATTAAACTCAGCGTCTCCACACATAATTCAGTCAGGAATGACTAAATTGAGGTGGTGTTGAAGAAACCTGTTGCAGACTACTGAAATGGAGGCCTGACTTAGGGTCCTCACTTCAGATTTGATGAAAGTCAGATTACTTCACATATGGTACTTCACAGAAGACTGAAAATTCACCACAAGTCACCCAAGAACATGCCTTCAGATGGTTTTCTTCCAGAAAAGACATTCTAGTGAGAATCCACTGAGTGGCTTCACAGGACTATGCAGGGGTGTCCATGCACTGGGGAAGGAATAAATAACAGTAGAGTGGGGTGATAAAAAAGATGCTCATGGGATAAGCCCAACAAGAAGGTTGAAGAAGAGGGAGAATGGGGTGATGAACAGAGGAATTTCAGATACTTGGCATATAATTTTCCTATTTCTTGGAAAGAAAGTACAAACAAAGCAAGTTTGGTTAGATTTGAGGATTCCACAGGAAGCTGTTTCTTTGATTTCCTAAGCAAGAATTTTCTTGTTCAGAAAAGAACACAGGCTGAAAGCTGAGCTCAACATAATACTGTGACATAAACCCAAAGTCAGACACTAGCTGTAATAACGGCTGGAAATGTGGATTTTATTTCCATTTGCTTTCCTGAGTAAGTGCTCCCTGGTTTTCATTAACCTTTGGAAGAAATCATGCCGGCTCCAAACCGATTAGAAGGGGAAGCTAGTAAATGTAACATGGATTATGGGATCACTGTCTGGATTAAACTGACCAGAGAATGGCTACCACCTTCACTTTCACAAAACACAATAGTTTCCATTTCTGAATGCAAAGGAGTGAACAGCACAGTTACAGCTATATTATTTTATCCAGGACTATTTTTTCTTTCACTTCCCAGAGGATTACTAGTTTTGCTTAGAATAATAAGCAATAAAAAATGAGTAGGCTGTAAAACCCAGTGATCTGGACAGATTTACCCGTGACCTGCTTCAAAACAGCTAATATTCATGATCCCAGGTCAAGAATGACAGAGATAATGGACCATGGCCAGGAGTCTGCTGCAGTCCCGGGAAGGACAGACACACACAGTTCTATGCTCACAGGATGCAGAAGGATGACTGTATAGGCAGCCTTTCTCAGAGAAAGTTCATCTTTGAAGAGTATTGCTGCCCTTCAAACATCCTTTGCTATATCTGTGAGGGTGTAGAAAGACGGTGTTTATTTCACTATGCAGCGGAGAACAAGAAGCATTGAGTTTCTAACCTGCCTTTGCTCAGGGAAAACCAAAATGAGCAATGACATTCAGCATAACTGTAAGATCAAATGTCATAAATAGCCCGGTGCTTTTAATTCTGCTCAGAAGGTATCATGTTTTCATCCTCATCAAGGTATAATTGTACATACCTACCAATGCCACATCCATGGGGAAAAAAAGTCAACTTTGCATTTTACATAGAAGTTGAACTGCTGTCAGTGATGCTAAAGAAAACCGTGTAGGCTGTTTAACACAATCAGGCTCCCAGTCCATTTACCAGTCTGTTTCTGGCATTAGCTGAAATCTCTCTAAAACTGCAGAGTAGTGGTTGACCTTGTATAAGCCTTTGCTGCTTAAAAAATACTTGTGAAAAATAAGTTTGAAAATACTCATCTAATTTCTCCAAAATGCTCCAATATGCAACCTTCAGAAAACAAGGTGATACTTTACGGTCTGAGACTGATGAGCAGCCAAGCAAATGTTATTCTAATATTTCATGTTGTTACTAGAAATAGGCACTCAGGTACGCAGACTTCCTCGGATTCTTGACTGCTATGGTAAATTCGGGGAATTGATCCTTAGACACACCACAAATTAAATCAAACTGTTCAGGACAAATAGAAACGTACTTCTGAGAAAGCTCCCTCCATGTGTGTATATAAAGTTTCTCCCTGTATAAAATTGATACATATTCATAAACCTTAATCCATTCACTCAGGGAATGTTGAATATATAGCCTGTATGTGTTACAGCCTTTCTCTTTCCCAGGACCTGGAGAACCTCAAGGAGCTGTATCTATAATTTTACTAATTTGATAATATCATACTATAGAATTGTACTCTGTCACTGGCTGTGCTGTATGATCTAGAGGGAGTGTATCGCTGCAGAGCCTATTTCTGTGCCAAGCAGAAGAACAGATTGTTAAAAATTAAGTGCTGCTGGTGTGGTGGCTTTCTCTCAGGATCCAGGTCTGAGAACAAAGATGTTTCCCTCCAGCAGCAGGGCAGGGAGTCCGAAACTTGCACAATTGCTTCTTTTTTCTGCAGGACTTCTTCACTCTAGTTTAAGAGGAGGCTTCTCTTTCCAGTTCTTTTTAACTCATCAGAGAGCAATCACCTCTTCTAATGGAAGTGATGCCAAAACTCCTGGGAGCACAAGCACGGCCCAAAAGAATATAAATCCTTCTCCACTTTCTCTTTTAATCTGCACTAAATCCCCTTACATTATGCTGAATTAGATAACAGGGAAGGCATTAATATTTCTGCTGATAAGAAATAAGCTGCCCTCAGTTAAACAGCCCCTATTATTTATATCCATGTGAGCAACGATGATGGTTTAGAAGATGCTAGCTTCCCTGGCTTTTTTGCTTTTTTAAAATCCATTTGCATATTTCAAATAAACTTGTGAAGCTGGGGACAGAAGTTATTAGAGTAATGGGAAAAGCCTGATGGAACAGAGCTGCTCCAGAAAACGTGGATTGAGGAATATTATATAACTATAAAATGTCTCCCAAAAGCAAGTGAATAGTGCCCTGAATCTGCAGAGATGACATCACCGCCTCCTAAGAACTTAATTCCCACAGATCCATTGTATCTTATTATTATTTACAGGGAAAGCACCAAGTGAGATTGTCTCCAAATCGCACTCTGTGTGCAGCCATTAGGCTTAGGAAGTGCTGGTGCCTGTAATGGCTTCAATAACTGGGTTTCTGGGCTTCTTTTTTATTATCGGTGCTGCTGAGATGGGGATCCCCTTCCCATCTGTCTGCTTCTGCAATGAAGGAACGGGCTGTTGTTGATGGCTAGGGTTTTTTTGACCAACACTCACCCTTCAGGAAAGAGAGTATCTGAATGAAGGTGGAAAAGGATCTTTAAATATTTTGTCCAAGCCACAGATGGGAGCATTAAAAACCCAATTATAAAAGTACATTTTTTTTTTTATATCCACTTGAGCTGAAAGGTTAGTCCGAACTGTAAGTACGGATGACACAACCCCAGGCAAAACAAAACTCATGGAGCAATTCAGCAGGAACTGTTGATGAAACAATTACCAAATAAACTGCCTGAATCTGCATTTTGGAGGTACAGATCTGATTGTCTGACAGTTAAATTAACAGCCAGCTGAAAGCTCAGGGCTTAAATGATTCAACAGAACATTCATTTGCCATCGGTTAACTCATACAACAAGAGTTAGATGAGAAATTCCCTGTACCTATTGAAATTAGCATGATCTGGGCAAACCACCCGTAATAATTTCTTTGATGAATGAGGCTTTTGCCCCTTGGCAGAGAGCACACGTAATTTTTCTGAATGTGCTTACTATTTTAAATATGTTTGTTCTATCATCGTCCCAGCAAATGAAGGGAAATGGACTCACAGGAAATAAATAACTATGGTTATTCAATCGGTATGTTTACTCACAGAAAGTGCATAGTTTCCTGTCTCTGAGTGGAAGTCTATTCTTCCCCTGCGATATTTGCTAAGTGTATTCTTGCAAAACGGAACTTTCTCAAATAAGCATAAAGAAGAAACGGAAACAAGCAAAACAAGGCTTTCCCACTCAGGTTACTGCATACTTCTATTTCTGTTGAGCTGGCCACTACTCCAGGCAGTCCTGCTGACATGTCTCATTTCAAGCTATGACTTGCATCCACCACTCTGGGTCTATCTCACATACCCAGATCACCTTGCCCCTCAGTCACCCTCACTGACCAGGAAATGAACCTGCAAATTTCCTCAGACACCCGCAGTTTGAATAAATTCAATATAAATCCAGCTGCAAAGATTTCACAGCATCAGGCAGGGAGATCATGTTAATGATTTACATCTACAGTGTTTAAGCGGGACTGATGGTGCACTCAGCTCTGGCTCCAAACATTGCTATTCAAAGGAGCGCAAAGTGAGAGGAGTGAGAGAAGGTGTCTTTCCTTGCCTCCTCCCAAAGCTGCCCTCTCCCCTCCCTAGGGAAATCTGGCCTTATAATCGATTTCTCTCCAAGCCCCGGAGAAGCTTTTTGTGTAGTTGAGTGAAGAAATAGCCTGACAGACTGCTCCCCGTGTCTAATCCTGCAAATCAGGGCTGATAATCGTCTTTACTGTTCAGCAGATCTATTTTTAATGAGTGCCACCCACTATCTGACTTTCGGCTCACGATTCCAGATGTGAAGCTATTGGCTGGTGGCTAATACTGGACTTTCACTGGGACTGTATAATCTGTCAGGATTATTCAGTGAGATGCTTCCCTCTTCTTCTTACATAACCAAGGGGACCTTTCTTACTTATCATCAAAATCGAATGGTTTCTAAATTCAGGCCAGAAAAGCTGTTCTCTGAACTCACCCTCTTTACACTGATACTTATCCATTTATAAATGCAATATACTGAACTCAGAAAGGCTCCTAATTTTAAGGCTTTCAGCTTTTCAGTAATTGTTGCAATTAAATCTCAAATAATAATACACTTAACTTTTTTAATTAGATTCAAATTTTCCTTGGGAAATAAACCCCAAATTTTAATCATAGCCCAAACCTTATATAACTCTTCAGGATATGATTCATAGTACAACTGCATCGGGTGACAACTGCATTTTGAAAGATACACACATAGACATTAATGTTGTCTGCCAGGATATCCATTTTCTTGGAAACATATAAACTCCCTCTGCCTTCCTTTGACTGAAGGAAGAAATCTGTCAGTGTTTTTAAAGTTCAGTATGAAATACCTCCGTTGCTACAAGAACTGAGTGGG
Organism: Thinocorus orbignyianus; assembly: GCA_013400375.1. NCBI lineage: Eukaryota > Metazoa > Chordata > Aves > Ciconiiformes > Thinocoridae > Thinocorus > Thinocorus orbignyianus. The sequence continues at coordinate 794,404 of VXBW01006202.1, forward strand.
AAGATTTTTCCTGTTCCCCGAAGAACTGTAAGATTTTGGAAATGTTTCACGTTGTGCATCAGGACAATCTATCAACACTTTGAAAATCTTCAAGGAACAGAAATGAGATTTCTTGTCATTTCTGCGCTGCCGAAATGTTTCATTGCTGTAATCTGAAAACATTTTGTTCCTATTTGTAGCATTTACATTTTTGAGCTAGAGATAGTATCTAAAATACTGAAAGGAAAAATTAGTGCCTTCTAGAAAACCACCAATGTTCTTATTATTTTAAAAATCATTAAAAATTAAGCCAAGAAATTACTTTAAAAATTTGTCATTTACCAAAGGAAAAATTCTATTAATTTCAGGTGTGAATTTCTCAGGGTGCCTACTCCTTTAGGAATGAATAGTTTTGTGGACTCAGTTACCTGTATTATAGCATCTGCGTTAAAATAATCAACTTGAGTAAGGGCCAGAGAGAAGTGCTATAACTTCACACTGTATTACCGGTGCAATACCCAGAGGAAGATGGAACAGTGGAAGGTAGCTGACTGTGTTACCTGTTTAATAAAGCAGACACATGTTTCTACCCAGGAATTTTACAAATATTAAATATTCCTTGTGGTTTGTTTAAGAAAAATATTGCTACATAATTCTATTCTATGGAAATTGGAAGTTTACACAGACAAAAAAGCTGTCTCCGTTTTGCCTGTAATGTCTTTGGGTTTTCCTATGACTCTTTAAAACCTCAATCCAAAGAAAAAAGTGGAAACTTTTCATACAACCTTTCTAAAAGAAAATACTTTCTTTTAACACCCACTCAATAGATAGTCAGAAGGGTAAGAACCAAGGGATTTCACAAACAAAAGCATTAGTGAAATAGATGTGTCTAGAGTTGACTTTTGTAATTGAAAACAGAAAATGTAGCTGTAATTTGTTGCCTACACCTATACTATGTCTTTCCTTCACACCTCCCTTCCCATTCCTGCCCTACCAAGTATTTCTCAGTGACCTGCACCAGCCACAGCCAAGAGCCTGCAGAGGTTTGGGACGTGCCCTGCCCCTCCAGAGCTGCTGTGACAGCTTCCTAACTCAATCGGTGGGCTCACCCAGTCAGCCAGGGGGCATGGACAGGCTGGGTGATTGCAAAAACACGTTTCCTAGGAAACCAGAAAATTCTGAAAATGCAATACTGCTTGATGAAAAGAGTTCGTTCAGTGATTTAACTACTTCTTCTAGATTTAATTCGGTTTCAATGACAAATCTTTTTCATTTTGACTCCTTATGTAGAAAAACCCCTTATTTCACTTTTATCTACATTTTTAAAACTACGTCACAGATAGCTCATAGGACTAGGGCAAAGACACAACAAAGGCTGCTGACAGGACCAGAGACTGACCTTTGATCTCTTGGCCTTCTAGACCAGTCCTTCACCTTTCTACAGACGAGTAATTTGAGATATGTTTTCATAAGTCCTGTGATTCTGGTTGAAAGTTCAGCTTTTGTCATGCTTCAATGACTGCAAGGGATTTCAAACCTATGGCATGAATGTTCCAGGTACCATAAATCAGTCACACAGCTAAACGCAATGGGGTTGCTCTGTGTGCTTCCTCCTTGATCGTCTCTATATTACAGAGTTGGATAATTTTTTTTTTAACTCATGCATTTTTTAAAACATTTGGTTAATTTTGAAAGGCCAAGTACAACATTTTCCCATGCTTTGCATTTAAAGCCATTTGAACAAAGGCTGGAACAAACAATTATGAGATGCAGGAAGAGATTATGGGTGTGCAATCAGTGCCTGCTTAGCAAGTCTGGCTTGGGAAGAGCTGGAAGCAGACGCCACGACTCTCGTTGCGGTGCTGTCTGAACCAGCTATCACATACAATATCCTTTGTTACTTTAGGACAATCCCTAATGGACTGAATCACTACATCACTGTAATCTGATTTAAAATGAGAAATAGCCATAAACATCTGCTGCATCACCGTCCCATTTGGCTTTACTAAACTCCTGGGTGTATTGCAATGAAGAAGCCACCATCTGTTGCTGAGGTCTCGCCCTTTCCATCTTCTGTGCCTCTACTAATAACCTCTGAGAACAAGAAAAACCGTAAAAGGACTCAGAGGTAGAGCAGGACCGAGACCAGAGCTCACTGGAAGATGTCACATTGCATGGTAGGTCAAAACACTCATGCAGTCACTCGCAGCCACTCACACACTCCCCCACATAAATACAAGAGTGTACTTGGAGAAGCTCTGGCTGTGGAGTCATCCCACAAACGTCTGTGCTATTTGCTACACTTCCTCCTCCAAATGATCATGGCGATATGGGTCATATTTAGAGGAAAATAATGACTTTCCTGAGAGAAGAGGGGGCTGAGAGTACACTGACTGAGAATCCATACTATGAAATAGAAATAAAAGAAACCTCAGCTGCTATGTACATCAGTATTTCATGTCATCTTCTTACTTAATTTTCTACTGTGGAAGAAAATAAACTATAGAAGATCCATCAGAAGCTTCTGGTCATTTCCACCTATGCTGTTATAAATGTTATGGATTTTGGGTATGCATATGTCCTGGTTTTCAGCAGGGAAAGCAGTTCAGCCTCAAACATTCCTTCTGGATCCCAGTGTTTTCATTTTCCAGTAATTTTTGCAAATGACAGACATAAAAAAGTAATCACAGGCATTACACTGTTAAAAGGAAAAAAACCCAGAGAAACTCCATAGCAAACTGTTTTCTAAACTATCCTTGTAATCTATACACTGAATTAAAAATAAAATGTGTGATATGAAAAGAGAGAAAAGAACAACTCACTTGCTTTCACTGTTTGGCTTCTTGTGTATTGGCTGTGCTGTGTACAATATATTATTCAACCCTTCACCCCCAAAAAATTTCACTTCACAGACCTTAGGATTTCAGCAGACAGTTCTCACGCAGTTGTTTCAATCTTAAAATCTGTCTGCTAAGTAAATTTACATAATCCAGCAACAGATTGGACTCTTACTGTATAGACAGAAGAAATAATCAAGTACAGGACAGAAAATCCCAGACATCCACATGACTCTGTCAGAGAAACCAGTCCATCTCTTAAATTACACAGAACACGTCAACAAATAGTAATAATATAGTGAACCTTGGCATGGAATGGCTTGATCCCTATTACAAAACAGTGCTTAGCTTGTCCAGCTCAGGTCTAAACTTTCATCTTTGTGGTCAGAGATAAAGGAAATGCAAAGTTGGCATGAATCTTGAAGAAAGATTTTGGGAGCAACAGAGGTGTGTTTCATCTCTATTTCATCTCCCATTGTATATTGCTTTGGTGGGATCAGCTGTGGAAAGAAGACATTTTTTCCTTCTAGTTTTTCAGAGAGGCTGATTCTTTTTAAATTAAGGTCTGTCTACCTATATTACAGCTCTCTGAGCTGTGGCACACACGTTGGCACATCCATAGCACAGGCAAGGCCAGCAGCTCCATGCCAGGAGAGGTTGCTGCAGCGTCTTGATATCAAACTCACTCTCCATTTCCCTTGAGAAAGTCATAGAGAGGGGACTCTGCTCCCTCCTATAAACTTTTAATTGCAGTGGAACACAGACCACCATGTTTCTATGATAAAAATGTCAGAAATCCTCCCTGTGTTAGCTAGCACAGGCTCCCCAAACCGTGTGGGAGACATCTTGTGTAGATGATAAATACAGAACAGTAATGTCAATTCAACCTCCTTCTCCATAGAAGTCAGGGCTACCCCCAGACAAGCTGCCTCTCTTGCCCATCATGTGTGCAAGAAGAGAATTGAAGCTGATCTCAGCAGGCTGATCCCTAATGAGCATTTCAGCCCAAGACTCTGATGTCTAGACGTTCCTCAAATGCGTAACAAAGCTCTCAAGACCCTAGTGAAGCCAAGACTTACCCCAGTTGAGTGTTTTCCAAGTCTAGGGCTATTACATTTGTCCATGATCCTTGTAAACAAGACAGTTTCCTGCAGATAAACCAACAGAGCCAACAGACTGGACTTACCTAAGAAACTCTCCTTCTCTTCTAGATAAGCATGTGAAATAATAGATGAGCAAATACTTCTGCTGTTCACATTTACAAACAAACCGGCATTCGTCATCTTGTCCGCCCCTGCCTTATAGTCACTGCTCTGAGTGAGAAAAGCACATTCATCTGCCCAAAGCCTTCAGCGTGTTCGGATGGAAGGAAAATTTAAAGAAAAGCAACTAATCTTCAGTGCAAGGCCTTGAGACATGCTGATACATGTGTGATCATTAATGCCTTGTGACAAATCACAGGCTCCAGCTGTCCTCCAGGGAAAGAGAGCCAGGTCAGCACCTGCGCAGCAGATACCTGGCACTCAGAGACACTGTTTCCTAAAGAAACTAATTGAAAATGTTTTCTTCTGGCCACCACTGGCTTTGGGTTAACACCTACCTTCTTCCCAATGTCCTCTGTTTTTTGGCATTTATTTTATAATGTTGCACTGGTGAATCTAGCTTGCTGTAGGCTTTTGCAGCCTTAGGCAAACCTTAGCAGGTCTCTCCTTTGTTTCTAGCCAAGCTAATTTTTTAAAGCTTTTAAATTGGGTAATTTAGCATAATGTCATAGAATTACATTTTCATCTAAGAAATAAGAAATATTTGAACAGACTTTGTCTCCCTTGCCTTGTTTTTCATTCCCTGATCAGCAGTACCTTACTCAGTGCCTAATGGAAAAGATGTTCCAGAAAGATTACAGCATCCCTCAGACACTTGAAATGTTAATAATTTTTCCCCTCTATCCCATTTTTTTTCCCCCTCCTCTTCTTCTAATTTTACTCCCTTTCCTCGGATTTTCTGTCATCTTTATCTTTCTCTTTTGTCTTAGGCTGCAGGTGCCCTGCAACACCCCCCAGTTCCTCCAGCTGCTTTTGTTTTTCAAATCCCTGCAGCTGCAGCCAGGAGAAAGCAGGAGGGAGGAAAGTCCTGTGCTGGGAAGCAGGAGAGAAGCCAGGAGCCAGGGGTGGGCAATCCCACTGAGGACTGTGAGGGACAACAGCCTTGAGAAACAAAGACACTGTGAAATTTGAAAACCCAGTTAAAAATTATAGCTAGAGAAACTGAGGGGGCTGAGGGTGAAAACTTCCACTGCATTTCAGCGCCTCCTGGACTCCTCATGCCTTTAAGATCCTTTCAAACCGAGTTAAAGCTTGTGATGCTCATGCAGGCAACTTTGCCACTGACTGTCATTGAGTATCCTGCTCGCACACCTCCTGCGGGGTGCATCAGACCCTGTTTCCACAATGAAGAAATTTTTTATTCCAAAATGACGCACCAGATGGACCTACAGATCTCCAAGTATGTTAATTCCAACGCCCGTCCTCTAGTTTGTTTGAGGCAGCCACAGTAATGAAAATAAATGCCTTGGGCCTGACAGAAAGCAGGCGTTTGATTACATTAACAGCTAGTTTTCCAGCCAAAAGTGGTAACAAATTAAATAGCCATCTGAGATGTTAAATAATAAACCCATGTATTCTGGCACAAATCGCCATCTGTGGCTTGCTCACTGAGGGTTCAGTCTTCAAAGGCACTGAGTGCCTTAGCCCAGATCTGGCAAAGCATGGGAGAGAATGGCTGAACACATATAGGAGCAGCAAAGCCCAAGGAACAACTCTCATAATGAACATTAAGCCTATATTTAACTACTTTGCTACAACAAAGCCAGAAAATTCAACCATTTAATATATACAGGAACATTTAATATAAATGCGAACAAGCACCTCCTTAAGTAAAGCAAGTGACTTCAAATTTGCATTATTAGGAATAATATCCTGCAGAAGATACAGCTTGCCTGTATTACTTTACAACAGTTAATATTTAAGCCTGAAACAATAAAATTATGGTAATTCAGAGATAAGATCAGACAAGAACTTCTGATTATCTTAGCGCATCCCACTAGCAATGTTTCTTGTAAAGGGCAATTTCACATTTTTGAGGTTCGCAAGCTCCTCTGTAAACATTTGCTCTGCACAGCAATGCAGCTGAGGGAATGCCAGTTCTGAAACATAAAATCCCACTTCTTGAGGTCTCACATAAGTTCAAGTTCTTTTCATAGGAGGTAACTTTGTGTGAACATGTTTCAGCTAAAGCCATTGCTGCTTGTCATGGTTTCAGCTGGCATAGAGTTGATTTTCTCACTAGCAGCTGGTGTAGTCCTATGTTTTGGCCTTGAGATGGAAAGAGTGGGCAAAACACTGATGGTTCTGGTTGTTTCTAGGCAAACCAAGGCTTCTCAGATTATCCCACCAGCAAGTAGGCTGGGGGCACAAGAAGTTGGAAGAGGATATAGGCGGGACAGCTGACCCCAACTATTCCATACCATGGGACATCATGCTCGGTGTATAAAGCTGGAGGAAGAAGGAAGAGGGAGACATTTGGAGTCATGGCATTTGTCTTCCCAAGTAACTGCTGCACGTGATGTAGCCATGAAGCCAGTATTTTCTATTTTATTTTCCACTCTTTTGGTGCTTCCCTCTCTTTCTGTATGTTTCAGGTTCAGCAAGTTGGTGAATATGAGAGTTTTAGCCCATACTAAACAGGAAATAAATAAAAATAAATTCAACACTAGTATTCCATGGCTGCAATGAAAAGATTAAATATGTAGCCTAAACATGCCTTTCAGAACCAAACAGGAGGTACAAGTAAGATAATATCTTCATTTTTTTATAAACCATTAATAATTTAGGAAGCTTAATTTGAGATTTAATGGCACGTGTTGGCAATACTATTGTTAAACACCTGCTCCATCCATATCCAAATCCTGTTGGCTTGTTTGACTTGGACTTGCTGACTTAAATATAAGTATGCGAATAAGTGAATTCCTAAACCAGACCTGCTGGCAGGAGATATCCCAACAAGATTGAATTGTAAGATAATTAATCTCCAAACTTCTCCAACATAATTCCCTGCTCAGGAATTTCCTACACAGTCAAATTGAAACAAATTCTGCATTAGAAAGAAAAGCAGTTGTAGGTGATTTTGATGATTGTTTCAAGCACTGAAGAGGGAAGTGAAAAATCCAAATTTTCAGTTTCAATGCTGAAAAAAACGTACCTGTTCTTCATCTTGGCAGTGTGTTCATTCCATATTGAAGATTGAGTGCTCTCTAGCATGAATGCCTTATGAGAATGCAAACATGACACTGCACAGACATGCAAGGGATAACAATTTTATCCAGTAAGTGCCCATGGCAGATGCTTGATTCACCAGAAAACTGTGACATCAAGTGAGATGGGACTAGGGACCGTGCTGATTGCTTATTGCATGAGTATCTGTGCGTGCTCCTGAAACATAGTGTCTACTGAAATTGCAATTAATGAAGAGTTATTAGTCATCTTGCTTCTATACTCATTTCTGCCATCCTGATTTTGCACTTGTAGTAAATAGCACTTTATTCTGAGGACTCTCTTTCTGCCATATTTCCAAATGAAACTCTGACTTGATGACTGTTGAAGAACGCATTTCATGGTAATTCCACACCAGTTGTCTGCTCCTTCACTCCTCGCCAAAGAAGATCTGCTTCAAGTCCCTAGGAGCAGAGATTTCCATATTTACCACCGTATGTTTCTGTTCCAGCCCAGGGAGAGCTGATCCCAGTGGAGCTGGGCAGAGGAGGGCTGACAGCCAAATTACCATGTCATACAACACCTGAAATCTTCCTTTGGCTACTGGGATGGGCCAAAGACCCCTTGGATCACTAATCAACATGAAATACAGACCTGTCTTAAACCTCAGAACATCTTTGTGGTTCCTTTATACTAATTAATACTATGTTAAATATATTTATAGTGCTTTCATTATAAAGGCTTTGACAACCTGACCCAATCCTCTGTGTATAACTTAGGTTGCTCAGTTTGATTTTACTAACTTTCTTTACTTGTCAGTTTCTTGATCATCTTCTGCTACTTCATCATGTGCTTAAGAAAACAAACCAGTAAGAGCTATTAACTTTGATGTCATCCCTTCCAGTTTTATATTTAATTTCCCTAGAATTAAATATAACTTTTAATTTCTTTGAAATGTTGAAAAGATGCCTCGAGGCAGACTATTGGAGAAAAAAAAAGTCTTTGTTATTAAAAAATACCACAGTGACTCTGCTGCATGTTTATCATAGCACCAGGCAGATAGATGACATCAGGAAATGCTGGTCCTGCAGTTTCTCGTGCTCCCATGGGGAGGGCACTCAGCACAATTCCATTTTTACTGTGCTGTTGCATTTTTTTTTAATAGATGGCCACCAGTTCCAGATGTCTACAAAAATTAGAGCATCTGAATAATTCCATACTCCCAAGTACTAGCACTGTGTAAGCAGAACAGATGGCCAGTCCCACAGCCTTGGACGTACATTCTCCTGACGTATGAGATGGAAACTGTAGCGCAGGAAAAGTGAGGTATTGGGCTTTTTATTAGCTTTATTGGGTGACTGACACTTTGCTGGAAGACAATCAGGCTATTTCTGGTTGCCATGTGCGCTGCTGCTTGTACCTGGAACGAAGATGAAATTGTGGAAAGATGTGAAAAATGGCATGATGCAGCAGACAACAGAAGGATGAAAGTCACTGATCTAGACAGATTACAATTGAGTCACGTATTTTTAATTTACTGTTGAGGGACGTTTCTATCAGCATTGGCAATGAGTGGACGCATTCTGCTCCATGACCAAATAACCAATTGATTCTATACAAAGAAGCGGTATTATACGAGTAGCAACAAATGAGAGTAAATATACAGAGATATTATGGGCTTCTTCTACCTAAATGTCCAGATGAAAAGCTTTAGATAGGTATACATATAAAGAAATAATATCTAAGCCAGCAATCAGCTGTCTAGGTTTTAATGCCTTGGTACCTCTCATTAAATAGAGGCCTAGAGCCAAATTTTCTCCTAACGTTCATATTATTGAAATAAAGTGACAGAAAAATAAATTTAGCCCTGCCTTAGTTTTGTGACCCAGCAACTCTGATCAGTAACAGGTTTTTTTTTTCACAAAACCTTTCAACATCTCTGCAGAAAGAAAACCTAAAATTGTGGCTCCAGTTGTTTACTCCACGATTAAGTAAAAATTTGTCTATTTTCTACATAGTTAAATTACAAGAATAACCCATTATCTGATGTATTACTAGAAGCACATTCACTTGGACAATTTTCATATCCTAAACTTAAAAAGAATCAGATAAAAAGTTGCTGCCGTGCTATTTGTATCTTTTTCTGCTCAGAGCAGGAGTCAGGTGGGATCTTTACAAAGCTGCTGAGTAAAATCTCCCATCATATGAAGCAGCTCAACTTTGCAAGGCAGGACCGTGGGGATGTTGATGCTCCTTATTGCTGCCCTTCACCTTGCATTTAACTCACATCTTCAGCTCACTGAAGTATTTGCTTTCCCTGGGAAACCATGCCATACTCTACACGCAAACTGGTGCTATCACGTACTGCTAGAGGCAGTACAAGGCTTACATATGGAATGAATGTTTTTCTTTTTTTCCTCTGCAAATAACAAAGGCATTATAAGATCTATCTTATTCCTCAAAAATGTCAGTACATTGCATTGCTAATACGTCATACGGCAGTAGGGTGAGATAGTAACCCTATGATACTAAGATTCCTATCTGGCATGTTAGTCCAACTTCTTTTAATAATCTGGCGGGACTAAAATGCGTGTTAAGTAACCTTGATGCAGAGTGACATCTACATAAATTATTTGCATGAAACTCTGGTTTCTAATTTTTAAAATCCTCTGCTGGTTTTAACTCATATTCACTCTAAAAATTGTAGACTTTAAATGAAAAGCTTTAGAAGTTAAATTCCTCTGCTACATTTCCACAAAGAATGACTCTAAAGCTTGCTCCAGTGCTCATATTAAAGTTGAGTTGACATATGAAACGAATGAATGATGCTTTATGTTGTCTTCTGCATATGATATTTGGCAATGATATGCCAACGTTAACGTCTTTGAGGCTGGGAAAGCGAGAAGTAAGAGCACCCCTGAGAACACTTCCAGATACAGTCACAACATCCATTCTCAATTGGACTGGGGTCAGTTCATTTTATAAAGATCATTTACAATCCAGGCGTTTTCCTGTCGGTTATTTTGTGTTCAAAAATTATTACACCTATTCCTAACCGCAGCAATACATTATATGCAAGTCAATCTCTGCTTTGCAGACTCAGCATATTATGGGTTGCCTGCACTGTTGCAAACACTATGCAAACACCCTCAAGGGTTTGTGTCTTTTCTGAGTTGGTACCAAAATTTCCATTATTTCCATTAGTGCAGGATAGAGCTCTGGTTTGCTGGTTCTGGGCCCCCAGTCAGACTGGTTTGGAAGGTGCTGCACAGCAACACAAGTTCCCATCTTTTCCATCTGAACTATTTTGGTATCTGTGGGGAAAAAAAATACAGTGTAGCCTGGGGGTGCAAAGAATATTATAGCATGTCTCTTGAAATAAGAGGGCAATAAAGCTGACAGGAGAGCTGGAAAACATCACTTGCAAGGAAAGAGTGAAACTGGGAATGCTCAGTCCAGACACTGAAAGAAGTTATAACAACCTTAAGCTACACGAGTTGATTTTGCTGCCTGCTCTTCCCTGTGCACCTCTCTATATAACACTAGCAACGAGCATGAAAGAGTGGACTTGAATTACAGCAGGGAGTTTGAAAACTAGCAAAAAAACCCCAATAACTGTCTTTCTGCTGTTAGAGAGAGTCCAGCACCGGCGACATAGGAATGGATCAACATGGGACGTTCTCAATTTGCCATTATGGCAAGAGAGGGGGAATGGGCAGTGAGGGGATCCAGTTGGGCAAGTATCTGCTAGAAATAGGATGGAAATAGTTTAAGCCTGCTTTGGGATCGGGCTTATATCACCTCTAGAAATTCTTTCCCTCCCTAGTTTTTATTATTCTGTGTTAAGTATAGCCGGAAGATTCCTGCAGTCCCTGTAGGCAAAGATGATTCTGCGACTGCTCAAAGGCAACAGCATTTCTCCCAAGGAGAGCCTCACCCAGCAACAGGGGATATATGGCTTGTGTTAACTATTCCTGTGTTCCTCAAGGAAGTAATTCATGTAAAGTGCAGCACTAAGTACCTCCTCCTTTAGCTTCTTAACAAAAACGTGTGTAGTAAAATCAAACTCTTTGGTACTCAAGAGGTCTGTGGGACAGTCTAAAATGCTTTACAACAAGACTTATCTCCTACTTATTCCAATCCACACGTAATTTTCCGTCCCACCTCCACAGTCACACTGTCCTCCATCCTAATGAAAACAACTACAATATGTGCACATTTCCCCCAGCATGTGTATTTTTTCCCAGTGCATAGCTTATGATCTGGGCACTTGCCAGACTGCTGGTGGTTCAAAATTTATCTCATTCCCCTTGTTCTGTCCCTCTGAGGTACTCACGTTAGGCTGAAATTATAATCTAGGTATTTCATTTTCCTCCATTATGTCACTTATTTTGGAAAGTCAGCCAAAGAAAGAGGAGGAAAAAAAATTATTCTTTTTATTTGGAGCACATCACTGGAGCAGACGATGTGCTCTTGATCTACCTGCTTCTTTCATTCTGTTTTACAATTTAATTATTTAGTTTTTATATAATACATGAATAGACATAAGAAAATCCAATGGGAGATTCATAGCAGTGAGAAAACTAACCACTGAGGAAACTTACAGCTAGTAAGCGAATGCTTTGGGTAGTCACAACCCAGTGGGACTGACACAAGACCAATAGGATCAGGTTTTGACCCTGTTACAGAGATCAGAACAGATACTATAGAACTCTTTGGTTGTAAAACTCTCTCTGGTACTCTGTGTACGCATGGGGGTATAGAGACAGGCATATCACAGTTCTGTTAATGAGCTCAGTTGGTCTTTCTTAATGGAGAGTTATTGGGGACAGAGCAGTATCGATGCCTGAAATAGTGCTAATGCTCAGAGACTGTCTCATACTCTGCATTTTAGGTACTTAAATTCTAGTACACTGCAAGAATACTATGTGTCTGAGATGAAGGTGTTGGCTGCCTCATGCTCTGCAGAAGCCTGTTGACAGGTAAGAGAGCGGCACAATCAGGTACCAGATGTAATTATACTTCTTAGAGTAACCTGTAGTCACACAACTCCTTTATTCAAAAACTTGAGTTAAGTGCTGCCTGTCGATATGCTGAACTGCAAATGAATGCCTGGGCACCCTTATTATTCCTCCTCATTGAAAAAAATGCTTTTATATTTAATTATGGCAGAGAACTGTCAGAAGAATATGTGAGATGCAGAGAAAGGTAAGGATTGGTTTCTTTTTGCTTAATGAGCAAATGTTGCCAGTGTCAGGTATCCGGCAAATGCAGCTAGAGATCAGTTCCACATCCAATACGGGTCAGAAGTTACAAGTAACCTGAAGAGAGCTCACTGCCCTTTAAAACTGGACTGTAACCGAGCGCTTTTAGTACTTAATAGTGCCATCACAGGCTGTCCTCTTCCCTGCTTATATAGCTAGAGTTTGTTTGTGCATCTGCTTCTCCTTTTTCCTTTACAGATAGTTTCTTGAGCAGACAGTAACGGTTAAAAATATAACCATTTCCCCCAATTTTAAACAAAAATTAGCACCAAGAAAGTAAACCTATTGTTAAGCAAAGGCCAAGCATTATAGCTACAACATAAATGGACTGCAATGCTGCTCAGAACTCTGAATTCAGACCAGAAGTTGTTTCATTATGTCACAGAATCATAGAACAGTTAGAGTTGGAAGGGACCTTAAAGATCATCCAGTTCCAACCCCCCTGCCATGGGCAGAGACTTCTCCCACCAGAGCCATTTGCTCAAAGCCCCATCCAGCCTGGCCTTGAACCACTCCAGGGATGGGGCATCCACAGCTTCTCTGGACAGCCTGTTCCAGTGCCTCACCACCCTCACAGCAAAGAATTTCTTCCTAATATCTAAACCTCCCCTCTTCCAACTTAAAACTGTTACCCCTTGTCCTGTCACTACACCTTCTGACAAAGAAATGTCACTTATTGCAAGATACTACATTTTCACCAGTTTACTGAATTTGTAAAATGGAGTAATTTAACTAATTAACTTCTGCCTTGCTCACTATTCTGCTGTTTCTGAGACTGCTAGCATCGTTAGAAATCTCCGAGCTCTATAAATGAGAATAAAGACACCAGTAAAGTTTGCGTCTCCTCTGAGTGCATAGAAAACCCCACCAAAGAGGATAGCAGCTGGAGTAATATCCACTCCTGGAAACACAACCTGCCTCTGAAGTGCCTCATTACTGCAGTCCTTCCTGGGTTGAACAGCAGCATTAGATGAGCAGAGATTTTCTAGCAGACTACACCGCAATTAAGTTGCTTCCAGCCCTCAAAATGGTAATATACCAGATGACACTTTTTTTTTTTAATAAAGAAGTGATTGAAATTGTTTTAAAATTTACAACCTGTGATTAATTTGTTCCAAGTCTTAAAGAGAGACAGCTACAAAAGCTACATAATAAAAAGCACTGCGACTGTTCTAAAATTCCTCAAACTGTTTTTTTTGTTTGTTTGTTTGTTTTAATCAGTGCTGGATAATGAGGATGCAGCACAGGGTCCTGGAGGTGCTGGCTCAGATCTGCAGTGGCCACATCATGCTCAAAGCATCTCCACAGAGGACCCTGGTAGGGACAGAGCAAGAAGAGCACATCGAAAAGCACATCTTCAACCTAGTGAAGCCCTTGGCTACTGCTGACTGTGGTGGGAGGGAGGTCTGGAAGGTATAATACCTTCTTCCACAAATTTGGGGCAACTGGGTGAGAAACAGCAGGAACAGAAGGACAAAACGAGACTGTACTGAGACTGTACCCTGGTCAGAGAAACCCATCCAAGAAGCCCCACAAAGTCACCTCCAGTTTGTCAGTGGTCGTGAAGACAGCAAAGGTTTTCCTTTGGCTTTAATGGGCTTACGCTTTAAAAAATACACATACACATAATGCAACATACATGTTGTCGCATAATCTTAGACACTAAGGTTTGCATGACTAAAACTCCTTACAGTTAAACAAACTCCACCTAAGAGAATCATCTCTAAAATATTGTGATTATTTTGCTAAGCAAATTTGTAGCTGCTGGACCCAAGCTCATGACAGTCTGAGAGATGGGCAGAAGTACGTGTTCCTTTTCATTCTTCTCAGACTCAAATATAATCCTGAGGATATTAAAATATTAATGATACTAAATATTTAAATTCTTCCATCCTGCTGGCATGGATACTTCTATATTCACAAAAAATAGAGAGAAAAAGAGTTCTGACATATGCAAAAAATACATATAAAAACCTAAACAGCGGAAATAAAGTGTGTTTGGCAAACACAGGTGAGTATTTGGGAAATAACAGCTTTAGTCTAATGGTGATAAAGCATTCCCTATGAAATAAAGATTAATATATTAGAAAGGCATGACAAGAAGAAGTGACCTTTCTCACTGTACAATGGCACACAGAGAACTAAGGGTTGGGGTCAGCTCATTTTATCGACTTTAAGAGTTAGATTTAACATTTAGACCCAGATTTGATTCCAGGGCTCTTCAAACTCCGGGGTGATACAATTATACGCCAGAGGTCTGCTGGATTTTATTAACCACACATACTTTTCTTTCTTGGAATATCCAAACATGGGGATGGAAGGCATTAGTTAAACTCACAAATAGGCAATGGGCCAGTTGCATTTGGATTTGACTACAGGGCTGACCTATTGAAAAATAGAAAGCTGCAGATCCTCAGGTGAGATGGTTTTCCCCTTTTTTTAACAACATTCACAGAAAGTAGAGAGGGGAGAGAGGGGTGTGAGACAAGGCATTAAAAACAGACACTACTGGAGAGCCCAGACACAGAAAGTCCTCCTTGATGGGAATTTCCAAGCTAGGCACTGGTGATTGCCACATCCCAGGAGCAAGCTTCAAACCAGACTTCAGAGAACCAGCAGGGTCTCAGCTGAGGGAGCAACTGCTTATGAAGGGAATGGCCCCTTTTAACAAAGAAGAATAACATCAAGTCTTGATGGGGTGATGTTTTAACATGGAACACTTACTTTATGAAATACATTTTAAGAACCACCAGACTGAGTCCAAAATCACCTCTTTTCTTTACAAACTTATTAACTGAGATGTCCAGATCCCCTCTCACACTTGATTTTTACTGGACAGCTTTACATTTTCCAGAAACACATGAGCTAGAATTATCCACAAATCCATGAAAAATGTTGATATCAGTATGCTGAATATAGAAAACATGTGAGCAAACATCTTCCAGATATGTTATTAAAACTAAAGCAATGAAGTTTAGCCGACTCTGAAAACATGAAGACACAAAAAAGACAAGCAAATAAAAGGTTAGTTTAACCTTGGCAGTTTGACTTTCAAGTGTAAACCCAAGGCATTCAAAACAAATGGAGCATTTCTTTCATTTCCAGCCATATGAGTGATGCTGAATTAATATATAGGTCGCATTTAAAAGGCTTTGCTCCGACATTAGGCCTTTGAATACAACTTTTTGTTCCTTATTTCTTTTTCCCATTCTCTTTTCTATAATCCTGGGTATATGAGGCACTTCAATCATTTAGATCTTCAAGGTTTTATTCACCTTGATACAGCTGCAACCACAGCACCAGGTCACTTTACTGCAATACACCAAATTTGTACTATTACTCATATGCTGTGGTCAGAGTTTGTAGGGAAGAATTAATCAAGAACAAGTAATTTTCCAGACTGGTTTAGAAATACAGTTCTTAGAATTTGAACTCACTGGTGGCAAATTCCCACAAGTTCTGAAATTGCAGAGATCATTTCAATTTTATATGAACATGATATATGGTTCTTGGAATTGTCATTACAAACTCTGAAATCTAAATATTCAGCAATTTAAAAACCCATGTATTTTAAGAAATGTTTACAGTACAGCATTTATAAAACATTATAAAATGTAGGAAATGTGCATGTAAACACAGCTACTTTGAATATGGCAATTTTTTTTCCTCTGCAGAGCCCTGTGGCACCACGTGCTTCACATTTGTACCCGGTATTGCACGAGAGCACCCAGGCTCTGGTGTGAGCAAAGAGCTGTGGTGAGGAGGGCACCTGCCCTTTGCACCTGAGTGAATGCTACTCGTTCTACATAAAGTTTTTTGTTCTTTTGCTTAATTTGCTCTGCTGGAACTGAATTTTCTCTGACCAGTAGGGCATAGGCAGGAAATCAGCTTTTGGCAAACAACAGGCTCATCTTCAGAAAAGCTGATGGGATAAGTAGTATCCTGAAACGCAACTCTGATTATGACAAGGAGCCACGTGGTCAGCTCTGACCCTTCAGAAATATGATGGCAGGAACCTGAACCACTGGACATGGTTTTATTTCTTAACACAGCTAGTTAGAATAAACAACACCACACACACACACACACACACAAGACCAAAAACAAACAAACAAACAAACAAAAAACAGGGGGAGAAAGATGTTATTCCCACCCTTATACTTATTGATGGGTTTGAACTGGATGGGTCACTGGGCTCAGAAATGCTCTGCAGAGAGGCATGAGGAAGCTACATCTCGTTTCTGGGTCCCTGTTGGACTTCAGCACAGGGTGAAGAAGCAGAAACGAAGCACTGGACTCTTTGGGAGGCTTCAGACCTCACGTAACTACAGAGGGCAGCTGCCTCCAAACAAGGATGGAAACAGAGTGTGGGTTTTTGGGACTGTAATTCCATCATTAGTTTCCACCCCTCCCACCTCAGTTTCATTTTCAGTATCAGTATCATGCTTTCTTACCCTGGCTCTGCCTTTTGCACAAGGTGGAGGATCACTTCCACATTCCTCAAGCTGGGCATTCCCTCTGGCTGCACTGCAGCAAGGGCTGGCAGTGTGGGGGACAGAGCCTTACACCGTGGCTCTTGAGGAAGGAAGCAGGAGGTACAACGTGTCCTACACAGGGTGTGTGGTCTGGAGAGGGGACAAGGATCCTGGACCACGCTATAGGTCACTGCAGTAGGTGAGGAAAGGTGCAAACTCTGCATCTCTATCCTCTATAAAAAAAATGGGGATAAGAGTTCCTTATCCCTCCCGATACTGCAAAGGTACTTGCATTAAAGCTGGCAAGATACCCAGATCTCGTGGTAACAGACCCATACGAGCAACTTGGATTGCAAGAATGTCAGTTCTAGACAGCAATCTCTCTTTAGTTCCTTTTCTGTCACAGAGAAGATTTAGCTTTTACACAGTCACTTTGTTCACTACCCCTTTCTACGCAATTTTCAAAACCTCTCCCCAGTCTGCCCCAGAGATATGTAACACAGGAGAGCAAAAGGGGTGCAGAGCCATGTGACACTGCTCTCTTCCCTCACCTTCCCGTAGATAAAACGCTTAATATGAGCACAATCTGCCAATGTCACCCACATGACAGTGCTCTGCATCTGTGTGGCCATATGATTGCTTAATCTGCCTGTTTCATAAGATAATTACTGAATGAGACATTAATATTAGCATAGCAAACCGTAGCCTCACCAAATGCAGTGGCTGGTGCTTTGCTAACGCATCTGAACTAGTCAAGTTCGTATGTAATTTTGCAAGAAACTCTGAAGTCTTCATCGAACATGGAAGTTGAAAGGACAAAATTAGGACTGAGCCTGAAATCTGCTGCTTGTGATCTCCAAGTCCACAGTCAGTACAACCCTTTTGGTTGACAAGGCAGTGTGAGCCATTTAAATAACTTCCCCCTGATTCCTCCAGCTAATAAAAGAGCCTTAACTCTCTCAAAAGAATTGCATTGAAATAGAAAACGTTGTGAAGTATGTTAAATATCTTTACAGGAAATTATAATGCTGAAATGTTATGCAGGAAGTTATTCTTGCATTTTGCAAGTCAGTGCTGCAGAAACGATAGAGAAAACTCCCCATTTCTGTCTAGTGGGAACCCAAAGGTTTCTTGAAGGAGACAGAGCGGTGATTTTGCCTTCTGCATTTCTCAAAATCAGGAATGATATATATCATTCATTGCTTGTGACATGTCTGTATCCTACAGTGGGTGTGCATATGGGTATTTATTTACACACAGATACAAGTATGTTCAGCACGAGTTATAAGAATTAAGAAAATAAAGTCATGCAGCATTACACAGTGGAAGTAAATAATTCTCATAAAAGATGCATGAAAATGATCCATACAAAGATGGCTGTGAGGAAATGTTCTTTATACATCATCTTCTGCATATACACTGCCTGAAAATAAAATGCTTTTGAAGTGACAAAAATATGAGTATTTTTCATATTCCTCTCCGAGAAAATAACTGATCCTTGCCAATGCAGGAAAAATACTTCAATTTCTAACAAAATGTTTCTTTACATGTTTTATTTGGACATATTTTGTGACTGTTACCAAAACCCAGTGCTATTCTCCTGCAAACCAAGTGGCTGTGATCTGACACCGGGCGATGCTGCCTCCCTGACAGGGTGCAAAGGAAAGCCCAGCCTCAGGTTTCAGCATTGTCAGGGGGCACAAAGGCAGGTGGGAGGGATGGAGGGTCAAAGCAGAAGAGCAAGATCATCTGCTGGGCAAACAACACCAAACAGGCTGATTTCAAAACAAACACGACACCACTGAAGACATGGGCTCTAACGACAGACTTCTAAACCTCCGCTCCTGGAATGACACTTTCCATGAGTCACTAGTTTTAATGATGATCTCTCGCTGCTCGTGACCCAAGAGAAGACTTAATCAAACCACTGCTGTTTGATTAAACTATTAATAAGATATTTGACAGCAGGCGGACTGTACCTTAAAAGGAGGATAAACAGCCTTTGGAAAGAGAGGTATTTTCCTTCATTAAATGTCAGAGGAGAACAGTTCCAAAAACTGAGCAAACCCAAGACCTGCCAATGAATAAAACGAGCTCTACTGATTCCAAACGAAAATGACAAATTCACAGAATAGAATATTTGAAAAAGTATCTGAGGTGATCTCAAATTTCTAACCTCTCTTTTAGTTGTTGGCCAAAGAGACAAGAGCTCACTCTGGTCACAGTATGTAACTGCCCACCACTGCCATAACCCCAGGGTGGGTTGCTGGTGCAGAGCAGTCACTGTTTGCCTCCCAAATGCCTTGGGAGCATTTCAACTTGGTTCCTGATGTATAACTCACTGGATTAGGTATTGTTAGGAGCCCAACTTTCCCTCTCTGAAATCAGAGTAGGGTGTCTGTCATGGGTAAATGACTCAGAATCAGCTTTAACAACAGATAAGCAAGAAACAGCTTTCCTTAAAATCAATAAGATTAGCAACAGTGGAACCAAACTGCAAAAGGATGAAGCAATGAAAAATATTGACAGTAGCATCCAATTTAGATGCTATCAATAACAACATTAAAGGCAGAAATGCAGACAATAAAGATTCACTCACAAATGTGATGGATCCATTTGTTTTGCAATAATATTATGTTGCATAAGTGAACAATTTTTAAAAAAATGAAATATGCAGTTTAATCAAAATGTGTCAATGCAATTAAATACATTTCAAAATCCCTGGCCTGAGTTTCTACTCACTTAAATCTCTTTTAGCTGGTGTAATCCCATGAAATATAATAGTTTTAATCTTGAGGGAATAAAATCAGATGCAGAAATGAAGTTACAATTGGAAACAATTCCAGAAAGTCACGGCATAACTTGCTCCTCTGTGCAAGGTGTGATACAAAGTCAGAAACTGGCAGAAATCACGTGTATATATTTTGGTCTAGGGAAGACGACAAATGAGCACACAAGTAAAAGCTCATGTTAATCAGCATTAGACAAAAACGTTTTAGATACTCCCAGAGAGAAGTGACCAAGTAATTAATATCGCAAATGCAGAAATACCCAAGAAAAAAAAGTCATGGTTCACTGTCCTTCGATATGTGCCTTCATTTCATGTCCAGTGTGGGCCTGATACTCTGGACTCTGCCACTTCAAATACAGGAGCAGACTTATTCATTACTATATATGTATCATTAGTATATAGGTATTAAAGCATTTTGGTCCCTTAAAAAACCTAAATTCTAGCTGCCAAGATATCAAAGGCACTGAAAGCTCATTCCCTGAAGCAGGTTGAGAAAAAAGAAAATATTTTTAAGCCCTACCATTTCCACATCCAGCTTAGTACAACACAAACACTGATCTGGAAGAACAATACGGAATATAAATTCAAGAAAGATTCCAGGACCATAGAAAAATCATCCTTTTACAAGGTCCATGAAACCAGTGTTTTTAAAATGTGGAATGTTAACTGTCATTCTGCAGCCAGTTTGCATGAGAGTTTCAGTCTCTGATCAAACTGCAGTTCATCTATTTACACAGTAGGGATTCCTTAAATTAAGTGTACTCTCCACCAGCATAGAGAAAGGAAAGATTCAGAAGTGAACACTAGTGTAAAAAACAAATGCTGGTGTCACTAGCATAAACCCAGTATTTCCTGCTCCACTATGGAGAGATTTTGATGTGGTAGACATAAAGTGCAACTTAGACAATAGAATAACGTTGGACTGAGGCTGAATGCTTCTGCACCGTAATTCTATTATGCGTCCTGCTATATATATAGCAAAAGCAAACCTTCCTAATACCTGATTACTTCAGGTTATTTGGATCACAGTCACTGTATATCACTTTAATTGGTTTATTGTACTACTGTCTTGGACAAGTTCAGAAGCACTGAGTCACCTTCTTTTCATAAATATTAGAATTTCCTCCAAAACTCCTTTTCTTCTTATTTCTTTGAGGAGCTCCTAGAGTTTCATAATAGAACTAGGCCTTTATGTACAAGGTCTTGTGTAGACACCTGCTGATCACCTCCCAAAGGCTGCAAATCTACAGAGAGAAGAAACATCAGTCTACAGATGTGAAACCAAAGCACAAAGGGTCAGATCTTCATTTAATTGCACGCCTCAGGGAGAGGAAGCCCTGGGAAGCGAAAATGAGGTTAAACCCATACATGTAATTTGATATTCTCCAAGAAGTTATGGCATAGATCAAGCACAGAAAGATTAAAACTAGGTTCCCTTGAACCCACCCAACAGGACAAATAAACTGCATAGCATGCAACTGCTTTAAGAAGATGAAACTATGGGAATAGTCTCATGTTTTCTCAAAGCTAATCTATCCGCAAAAGAATTTGGCTTTTTCCCCCCCCCCATTTTGTCTTTATTTGAAACAAATGCTACAAAGAATAGCAATAAAAGCACTTTATTGTCAATTATGTATTGAACTGTGAGGCAACTAACTGAGACAGTTATGATTTCTGCATTAAAATGATCAAACATAATAATAAAAAAATCTGCTTTTTATGAGTAATGTCATGAAAATGTTAATAATAGGCCAACTGACACTTTTTGGAGCTTTCTCGTGAATATAGTATCTTAAATGAGTTAGTCATGAGACTCTATTTTTGAAGAGTCCACATTCATACTAAAAGATGATATAACTTTTAGTAAAATCAAAAGGATGGATAAGTTCTATTTTTGTCTTTATATCAACCTAAACAAATTTAACTGTAGTCAAGTATACTTGGAGAAAAGAAGGAAAACATTTGTTGATTTTGTGACATATCCCCCACAACTTCACTCTATGAAGGGCATGATAAATGACGACCTTGAATTCAGGAACATGTAGGGCAGTGTGGCTCGGCAAGATGGTCACAAGCACTTTGCTGTGCCAACACTAAAAGGGCCACTAGTAAATCAGCATTCTGTATTCTGGGCATGCTTGGGATCAGTAATTAAAAATTGATTTTTCAAACCTTGAATTTAATGGAAATACAAGGATATGGGAATGCTTGTATCTCCATATTGCATTTCCAACCAGAAGAGTTTGCCTCTTATAACAAATTCACTCCATCTTCCGCATACTGGGCACATAAAACCCCAGACCCTTATTGAACAAACACTAAGTCTTGCATATAACTTTTTATTAGAGTTGTAAATGTAATGGCATTAAAATATCTTTAAAACAAGTAATTTTGAAGACTACTGAATCTTTTATGAAGGTGCGAAGCTTCTGACTATAGAACTACAATCTGTTCTGACTATAGACACCCTGCCCTAGGAGAGATACAGGGTGTGAATCTAACAGGACAGAGCTTCAAAAAAGCAAAGACTTATCAGTGGAATTTAGTATTAAAGGATGAAGTTCAAACATATAACCATTAGCCAATTAAGTCCATTGAAAATAGATTCTGGAAGGGACTGCAATTCAAATAACTCATTAGCTTAAGATGCGCTAATATCAGCCAAAGACTCTTCCTTCCTGAAGTGAATTTAAAGTTGAAGATATGAATGATTAGAACACTTCTCTCCAGACTTTTCTGCATATGATCTACAGCTCAGCATTACTTTACTGGAGTTTAAGACATCCAGCTTTGGCCTTGGCCTGAAAACATATGGTCCTTTTTCCTCAAACAAGCGCTAACAGATTTTGCTTGTCATATCCATATGAACATTTCCTACTCGCAATTAGCAGGACAGCATCCAGTGTGACTGAAACGAACAGAACAATCCTGGGTCAGAGTTGAACAGAATTTGGCCCTTAAATTACATGTATTGGGCAATTCATAATTGCCAATTAATAATGACATAATGACAATTATGGGAATTCACTCAAGAGTCAGTGAAATCAGAGACCTAATTTTGCCTTTAAAACAGTAAATGTTTTCATAGGATACTGAAGTCCAAACAAGCTTGTAGTGCCTGGTTTAGTCTGTTGGATCTAATTGAAGGGTGAGCTTTCTGAGACACCAACCATCTGTTTGTTCCGTGTTTTTACCAAACAAGAAGGTGTTAAAGTCTTTTTCTTGGATTCTTAAGCTCTGCTGCAACACCACTAATGACCAAGTAATAGCAAAAACAATCTTGTCTCGCATACTAGAGAGCCAGCAGTGATTTCTAGACAATATTCATGTAACAAAACATTGGGATTTGCTGGAAATCAGAGCCATAATACAGCAAAAACATTGCAGAAAGGATATGGCAAGGTGGACATGCTGCAGAGGCAGTTGAATTCCAATGCCTTGAAACACTTCTTGCTTAGAGTTGGAATATAAATTATAAGACAATATCAGTTTAATAATAACGCTTCTGTAACAGTAAATTAATTATCAGCCCTACCAGCACGTGCATCTGGAATCTACTAGTCCTTCCAAAGCCCTGCAGCCAGACAAAAAATGTTGGAAAATGAAACTTCACAAAGCTGTTTCTTAACAGCCTAATTAAACCTAGGAAAACATTACACCACTTTTGATTTTTCCAATCAGCTTTAGTTCTTTCCTTATCATTGGTCATGAAGAACTTACAGTCCATGCTATGCTCTCTATGCTCTTGGGTCCTTTTTGGCTCTCACCCATCACTGAGCTTCACCTGAACTTCGTGACCAATCCTGTTGACAATGCACCAAAAGGAAAATGATTGAGTTGCTTTCCTGACAGCGGGATTTGCTTCCCCAGAGCTGGAGGAGAGCAGCGTAGCCAGTACCAGCAGCACTTCTGCCTCTGAGTTCACGTAGGGAACCGGAGGTGCCGAGTAAAGCAGGACAATTTTTTCCTTAGTCACTATTCAGAGCAGGTTGTGCTTTCAACTGATGCCCTACCTAATCTTGTGTTTAGATCGCATCACCTCAAGTACTCTCCCAGTTTTTATCTGCTGATGCATTTACAGATGAAAGGAGTAAGTACCTGCATTGATTTTACCAGCTTTTGCAGTAGCATATGACCAGTGGGGCTCAGAGAAGAGCACGAGCAGTAATACACTTTGTCACCTAATGAATGAAAAGAAGCACTCTGTTGCCTGGTTCCATCAATGTGGACTGATAAACCCAGATGACCCCTGAGAGATAAACAGCTTGATGAAAGTTCCTCTGAAAAGGACAATTACTGCAGTAGTAGTAGTAAAAAATGGCCACACCAACAAACCACTGCAGCAATCAGAGTGTGGAGGGTTATGAAAACACATTAGGTGTATGAACAGGAACCAGGGAGCTGAAGAAGTCCATCAAGAGTGATACTAGAGAAACCTTGTGGATACTTCTGCTGCCTGTGTTACTGTATGAGTTTATGACAATATGAGTTATTTCATTCTAATAAGAATCTTTTCATATTTCTAATCCCTTCAGGAGATTAAATATCACTAGAAGGAAAATCAACACCCACACACAAAGCCTGGATTCATCTGCTAAGTTTAGTTATCTAATTGAGGTCATTAAGGTGGAAAGATGGTCCCTTTTGGCCAGCTATATACCCAGGAGAGAAGGACAAGCAACAGGAGAGAGTTAGCCTTTCTCAGATCTCTAATCACCCTCTAAGTAGTTTCTTGTTTTCTGCTATCCAAATAAAAGCCCTGGAATGAATAAATTTCAAATTAGTCTCCTTTGCTAAGTGCTGCTACTTACTTAAGTCTTTCTACAACTCTTAAAAAGGGAAGTTCTAAACAGCATTTTGGAGACAGAATTTGTTCCGGGCACAGTCTGTGAACAAAATGCTGCATTAATGTAAAATTACCAGGGACCAGTTTGTGCAGCCTGTGTCTAAACTAAGGAATTTTTACTGAGGGTAAAAACACTTCAACTAAATAATATGATATATTATATGGATATAATATTCTATAAATAATATAACATGTATTGTATAATGTATATCATATTATATATTATGATAACTTCTGCTTTCCTCCAGAAAAGGGGTGCACATTTATTGTGTTTTTCCATGTGAAAGGGTTGAAATGAACTATATGCATTCTAACTTCAATACACGAAGAAATATTACAGGCACAATGAGCCTTCAAATTTTCTTGTCTCTCTCACTTGCTGCCGTACATTTATATGTAACACAACTGCCTGGTTATTTCCCAAGCAAGCAATAAGAAACCAAGTGGTAACTAAATTACTTCACTCAAACGTCAGGTGTATTTTAAGCCACGGTAATATCTCAGCATCTCACATACCTTTCATGTCCTGTTGTTTAATTATCAAAGGAGCAGTGAAAAGGAGCACGGGAATGAGGTGTAGATGAATATGAATAATTGAAAGGGACCAGGAAGAAAGCGCTGCAGAAACAGGAGTATCTGTCATTTAAGCTCCACGTAAGAGGTTTTAAACCACAAATGAGAGCAGTGAATGTGAAAATGCTCTGACTGGTGTTTCTACTGCTTAATAGGGAGTAAGGGGTGTTTGAGTTCCCACACAACTTACCTCTCCATACCATGGAGAGGTCCAATACTGGGAGAATACCCAACACGGATACCTCCTCTCCTCACAGTTTCAAGCCTCAGTGAAGAACTGGTGGATACTGGCATTTTTCACTGCCTTCTCTCTGTCTGACCAGCCCACCAGGACCATTGCTTTTGCAGTTTATCTTGCCCTTACTTGACCCAAGAGTAAAAATCATTCCCTCAAACATACTCTCCCACTTACACTAAGGGCTTGCACTTATCCAGACCAGCCACTGGCCACTACCACCTCCTGGCTGGACAAAACCTCTGGGCAGAAGCTTTCACTGGAAAAGTTCCCCTCCAGCAGCTTAAGCAATCTTTTAATTTAAGACATTTTCTATTGCCTAGCCCAAGTATTCAGACTCAAATTCGGTGGCTTTATCGGAACCATTCAAAGGAATATTCCCTTTCTTTTCATCTTAACCCCCATTCAACAACTGTGGATGGTTGTCATGTTACTGAACATCTTCTAAAGTCATCTTTTCTTTTTTTCCTTTTCTTTATAAGACAAAATTTTCATGTGTTTAAATGCCAACCCCTCTCTTTTCAAATTCTGCAAGTCTTTTTCAAACAATGAAATCCAAAGCCACAGGAACCACAAACTTAACACTACTTCTATTTAATCCATGATCCATAGCAACATCTTTTGAAATATCTCTAGAGGCATCTTTTGATTAGTTTGGTGGGCAGACTACATGAATGGAGTAATTTTATGTTTTGCTTTATGCTAACCTATCACATTATAAAACCAAACAGCATTTCTGCTTTCCAGACGCTTGCTTTTCATTGCACTCATCTCTCTTCCTACTTTATGGCTGTTTTCCTTTAGATTAGTCCCCCTTAGTGGACACATTAGTCTGTTTTTCCCCATGTTCAGCCTAATTTTATTAATGTCTAGCATTTTCTCTAATCTCCCTAGCTCCGTCTCTGTTTTCTCTATCTATCCTGACAGACATTTCCCTTGATTTTATCATTAATTAATGCATCTTTGCAGTGTTTACAACAAAAGCTGGGTTATAAATGTGAATCACATATCCACTTGTTGTCCAGCCACTTAGAGTCCCACCTTCTCCAAATCAGTATGCTGATAATTTTAAGATTACAGTAAATGAACCACTTTATGATTATTTTTCTCCTCCAGTACTTCAGCACTTGCAGCTGATAAACCCTCCTGACTTTGTAGGCTATGAGGAGAAAGGGAATACAGATCGAGAACAGAGTGACCAGTTTGCAAAAGGTAATGGCCCAAAACATCAGCTTTGGGCAGGGAAACTCAAAAGAGGCACTTGTACCTTCCTAATCCTTGTGCTGTTGCATGCCAAGCCAGCCTTCTCTAGTGTACCTTAAAGCAATTCTAACGTTCCTCTACACAAAGGGCTGCTCATGCAGCCAGAGATCAGGGAAAAGTGGAAGGTAGACAGCAGGACAGGAACTTGAGCGACCCTTTGGGTTTTGCTTTTCACTGCTGAAGCCTTGCGGCCCTGAATGCTGAGAGAGGCCTGTCCCTGGGTTGCTAGTACAAATTTCAAAACAAAGAATTTGTAGGGAGGAAAGTGAAAAACAAGGGCTTACTTTTGAAAATGGCTCTGCAGCTCTTAATTCACCTTTAAAATACGACCCTGTAAAGAGTAGGTGTTGTCAGATGGACTGAAAGATAGATCTGATGAGTGAGTTTGAAGGAAGAGTTTGGCTTCTCACCTGATGGTGGACTTCTAAAAAATGTTCAGTGTTACCCTAATGAAGTTGTCCCCAGAACCAGCACAGGGAGGAAAAATTCTCTCCTTTCTTCTCAAAGGAAAGTGAGACAGCTCTTCAGAGCCCAGTGGATAGGGACCTTCCCACGGGTTTGCAATGCAAGCACACGAAGTCTCTCTCTACTAGTTTCATATTAGCATGATCAAATCATATCTTTGTATTTCAGCCTGAATGATGCTAACATTTCATTGATTAAGACAGATAGAGATCTCAATGAGGAACTAGCAAAGTTATTAAGAAGAGCTTACGGGTATTTTTTAACAACTGGGCGGTACTATATGCACAGCAATGTCTTTTATGTATATTGCTTTTTAACACAAGGTCTCAAGACTTGGGAGGAAATATAATTGGAATGATTCCTTTTTTTTTGACATTTAATGCATCATAAATGGAGAACTGGATTTGTATGGTAATTTGTTTGAACAGTATGGTATTAGAAAAAACAAGATGAAGTAATCAATCTCACCAGAAAGAGCTATAAAAAAATTCTCAGAACTTCCTTCACTAGTTTTAAATGATTCAAGAAATAAATCCTAACAGAAGGGAAAAGAAAATCAACAACATTACAACATCCAGTATTCAAACCCACCTCACCTGCATAGCAATTCACATTTTAATCTGGCAGTTCGTCACAGTAGCTAATGTAATTTTAACACTGTTTCTGCTTTCTGTTTGAAAGCATTGCTGTATTTTATTCTGAAGCTATGTAACTTTAGATAATCAGTCTCACTAGTAACTTATCTACCTATTAAAAACAGTCTTCTCCAGCACAGTTAGTTGAAGATTAACTTTTTAATTCCTCCTGCCCTCCACAAATGGAAGCTTGTTGTTGTATCTTAGTATCATAAACAGGGTTCTCCTTACTCTCAGTTACTAAGCTCTCAGTGAAGTCAAAAATGCCAACCACATATTTTTCCTGATGTGCAATGCAGTTAGACAGATGCACACTTTGGTTTGGACTCAAGGAAGGGAAGGTTCCATGTGTTTCCCATAGAAAGTTCTGGCACCTCTGAATGGACCGGTGCTCAGAGAGGATAGAAAAACTCTTCCTCAAATGCTCAACTTGTGTGTGGTGCTCAGGGAGAGACTGATCACCAGAATTACGATCAGGAGTGAATTACTCTCCAGATCAGGTTGTGAAAGACTTGAGATTGTCTTCCTCTGAAGCATCACTCTCACATTACCTGGGCACAGCTCACTTAATCAGCCTCTTGTTACTTGGAGAGATAATAGCACTCAGCTCTAAGCCGTGGCATTTAGTTCTCTGTTTCCTCTGCCCTTTAATTCCCTAAAACCTGTTAAACCTATAAGTGATTCAGCCCTTATGCAAAATTCATTTGGATCAACATAGGAATTATTTTCCATTTGAAATTAGTTTCCTTGGGTACTGTCCATTAACAGGTATAATTTTCTAGATAGTCCAGAGGAAATAAGCACAGAAAACTTTGGGAAACTTCTCTGAAGGTAAGCCCTAGATTCAGTCTTCATGCACGGAGAAGAGTGAAAGGATACAGAAATTGGTGTGTTACATATCATGAACCTTATTTATATATACATTGCAAATAAATACTCCGAATAGTTCATTTGCTTTAGTGGTATTTCGCCCAATGAGAAGTGGCCCTTTTGGCTTTTATCAAATTTGACAGAGAAAAAAGAAAAAAACTTTTACAAAGACAAGGAAGGAAATATGGAACAAAATGCTGCCAATATGTGACTCGGTCTTCCAAGACAATTTGTGGCACAACAGGAGCATGGATCACGACTGGGGTTTCTAAGGGCTAAGATGACCTAGCAATATATTATAAGAGCGCTTAACAAATCAAGGGTACCCATTGCCTGATTTACCACATATTCCTGGGTGATTGCAGCATTATTCTACTGGAATCAATAATGCTGCAAGTTGGTAAGACTTGAATAATGAAGAGGTGAATCTAGCCCTTTACTGTCAATTTAATTATCCATACAAACTAGGCATTTGGCAAGAAAGGGTATTCCTATTGCTCCATAAAAACAAATTATGAGGAAATAAACAGGAACACGAAGCTAACATTGCTGGACTGAATAAAATGTTGGCATAAATCCTGGAAGTTTACCTTGCAATGTGTAAGGTCATAATTAAACTCAGAAAAGAAGCCTAAGCTATTCTTTATGCCTGATGTATAATTTAAGGATCTGAAAAGATGTTGAATTTCCATGTAAGAAAGTTATCTAAATCCAGTTACTTCCAGAAGTGTTAACCACCTGTTAACACAATGGAAGCATTTAAACTAATCTTTGAGTGTTAAATTGCTCTTTTCAATCCCATGTGAATTATTTTGTAAATAAATGAAAAACTATTTTATTTATCATAAAAGGTTACATGACACAAACATAAAGAACCTGGGAAAGGCCAGGTCCATCATTGGTGGAGGCTTAGAGAAGAATTAGCTGTCACAGGTATTAGACTGCATACTCAATTGGTAGAAGAAACAACATCCAATAATTTTGTGATGAAATTGCACCAAATCATGATTCAGCACTGGGGTAATTTCTAAGCCCATGAATAAAGGCAGTACAGGTTTTCATAATTAATTTCTTTCATTCTTGTTTTTTCTTCTCATTCTCAGTGCATTCATATTTCCTTAAATATTTATTTTGATTTACACTTTTGTTTTCTCTCTGACTTTAAAAGCCTGAAATGCGCCTTCTGTTATAGCTACCAGGCAAAGTAATTACCTTTGTATTATATTTAAGTGTTACAAAAAGCCCAGTTGGGAAGGAAGGAGGATTGACAACAGTGCCTTTATTAAATTGCATGCCTGATCCCTGAAAGCCAGGAAGCGGGACTGGAAGATCTGCAAAGCTCATACAATTTCAAAGTGTACAGTGTACTCCTTTGTGAGACTGCCCATTATATACAGACATCATTAGTCTTGAATATATATACATGCACATACATATATAATCAGAGGTTTTTTTCAGCTCTTTTTTACTTTTCTGTGAGAGAAATACTGTCAGGTAAGCGGTGCATGATCAACCCAGCAATGTCTGACCAAACTAGTAGAGCCTTGGCCACCCTCCTTGGGTTTCTCACCTAAGAACATCTCCACAGGGTCGCACCATGGTCTGTGCAGTGACCCAGTACATCATCTATCAAAAATCTAAGAAACCAACAGAACAGTGCAAGCATAAACATTGTGGTAAAATGCCTCCCTGCTTCCCAGGAACATGTGGGTTACCAGCATTCCATACCAGAGGCTGGATCCAGCTGGTGGATCTTCCTTGCATAAATTTGCTCAGTACTTTTCTGAATAGTTTACACTTTTGGCCACGGCAACATCATGTGCCTATAAATTCTGCAGTTCTATTATGTGCTCTGTAAAAAAAGTACTTGCTCCTATAAATCTATATTCTGTATGAATCTGCTGCTTGGCACAGGATTCTGGCATAATTGCAGTGAACAAAATAAAGGAGATGAAATCACAGGTAAGCGAGCTATTAATGCCATTCACTGGCTTTCCCATTTTCTTCAGCATTTAACTATTATCAATATCTAAATACTAGCCCTGCCAATGATTTAATTATTGAACTATCTAAGAAAAATCTGCTCACTGTAATGGATGTCTCTTACCAGAATCTGTGTGTCAGAGCGAGATGACGATGATTGCACCGTCAAACCCACAAAATTTCAAGCCAGCCTAGGAGGTGTCTGCTCTTTGTGTCTGAAATTGAATTCAGTAAGAGTTTTGCCATCAAATACCCTACAGCCTAGATTGAAGCTTTAACCTTGGTTTACACCAGGGTCAGTCTAGCTAAGAGAGCTGTGCAACAGTGTGCAATCGCTTTGTCCCTGGAGCCATCTGGGTAAGAACTGTCTCTTCAGCCCAGCTTTCTTCTCAGCAATAGGATCATTGTACAGTGGAGATGCGAGAGGCAGGTCTAAACCAAATTACTGTAGAATGGCAAAACAAAAAAAAAAAAAAAGGGGGCGGGAATGACAGGGAGGAGACAGGAATGTCATTCATGTCAACAAATAAATGAAGCATAGGGAAACTGCATTTGAGGCACAGGGGGCATGTAAAAGAAGTTGACACGACCAGATGGCTAAGGAGCAAGGAAAGAGCAATTCCAGAAACTGTAAGGGAAATAGAGAACAGAAAAAGAGAACAAAGATTATGAACTTCATACTAAACAGGGCAAATCCAAAGGGAATTTAACAGAATGACTACAGCAGTAGTTGTGAAAAATAAAAAAAAATAAAGAACAAATCAGCAGAGCTTAGAATTGAGCCAGAAATTGAGTCTTTCCCACCTGGGGAGAGATTTCAGTTTTGGGGTGCCAGCATTAAGATTTTTAGATACCCATTATTAAGGAGGATCTTATACAGACATAATAGTAGAGACCAGGAGAGAAGGAAGCAGAGATTGGGCAGAGTGGGAGGACAATTTCAGGCATAAGTTATGTTTAACATCTTCAGAGCTGGGTTCACGGCTTGGCTTCCTCAGACACAAAATAAAGTGTTTCTCTTTTCTGTGCCTTCATCTCCCATTAACAAGACTAAGATAAAAAAATATTTCTATCCCTTCTCTGCCTCATTTATGAAGACAGATAACTCTTAAGAACTGACTGACAGATACTTGTATGGTTCTACCTGTGGTGAGGTCCTGATCTAGCTACAGACAAAGCTGCAGATCCCAATAAAGCAAATATTAGGGTGCCTAGTATTGTAACCAAAGTCTTAAACTTTATCTATTTCTTGATAAGTAAGTGTAATGCTCAAATTACTCAATTATGTACAATATTTATTTGTTGTTCTGGATTTTTGCACCTACTTGTCAGCTCGTTTCAGAAATGTAACCTTTAACACCAGCACACAAGGGCATCACAAGGTAAGAAGGAAATGCCAATTGATTTTATCCTTTTGAGAAACAATCCACCCAAAGTTAATTAGAATAGGTTGGCTTTTTCTTTGCAAAAATAATCCATAAGAAAGACTGATAGGCAGAGCAAACTGCATCTTGCACAAAGGTGGTAGGATTTAAGTGATTTTGAGCTACGCTCCCAGAACTCGGTTGCCTTCAGGCATCTATCTGGTCTTTCTCTGTGGATGGCATAATTAGGACTTGAGTGAAAACCCCAGTGGTGAAGCCTGATAAGAAGTTAATCTTCTGGGCACCACGTGGGCCAAGAGAGATGTGCCAAAAAGTCCAATTAACAAAGGCTTACCAGCCGAGGTTGTGCCATTGCATTGCTCAGCGCTGATAAACAGCTGCAGCATCCGCTTCCGAGGTGCATCAATTCAGCAGCACATGAGTCCCACACATACTCTAAGGGTGAACAGCACAAGAGCAAGCAAAGGGCATCATCTGTGCCTTCTACTCACTGCACAAATGGCAGAAAAGCAGCTCTGCCATCTAAGCTCATGCCACTTCTACACCCGACCTTCATGCTCACAGTGGGATATGTAAATCCTACAGATTCACCCCCCTCTCTAGTAAAAGGATTCAGCTTTAGTGCTTTCAGCCATAAGCCAAGTCATTTCTTACTGCATTTGGGAGCACCAGAGAGTCAATAGGACCTGATTGTAGGTTTCTTGAACCCTCTGACTGAGGTCAAGTGAGCAGAATACAGATGAAACCCGCATCATCCCAATTTTAGGCTGAGGCAGCCCAAGTTCTACCAATAGTACAGACCCCAAAAGCATTACAGTAAGCTCATGCCCTCTTATTCCCTAGCCATGTATGAGAAGAGTGAGAAAAAGATTATGTTAGATTTCCCAGCATCTGTAAAGAAGAGAGAAAAAAGTTCTTGGCTGTTGGAAAGCACTGTAGATCTGGAAAAGAGAATACTCAGCACCTATTCTTCGCAAGCAAGAGACCCTTCCTTTTACGGGAGAAAAGCACTTCCCTGACAGCCAAAGGAATGCCTAGACCCAGAATCCATGGAACAGATGAACTTCCCTCTACAGGGATAATTAAGAGCAAATCCCAGTTTCAAGAGGGATGCAGGACACGGAATCTGCTCCTGAGGAATTTGACTGGTATCTCCAGAACAAGCAACTGTGGTACGACTGCAATGGAAGGAGTTAATAGACATTGAAATTGTTTTATTAAGTAGGTTTGCCAGAATTTACTCATTATTAAACCTCATTAGTTGGAGACTGTCCTTGTACTCCATGTTCTTTCCCAGTTGCTGCCTGCTGCCTGCTGAATAGATGAAGGGATGCTGGAGAGATTATTTCTAAGCCCTTCCCCTTTCCCTCTTCCCCTCCTCTTCCAGGACCACACTGACAGTCCCAAGGGAAACAGAGGAGAGACAGGGAGAGGGCAGGATCCAACAGCTCTCACTCAGCAGATTTCACCAGGAAGCCCCAGGAGTCCAGAAGAGGAGCTGCCACTTAGGACACAACGTATATTACATGAACATATATGAGTATTTTCCCCTTCCCGGAAAGAAGGAGAGAAGAGGAAAGAGACTGCAATCTCCAGAGTGCTATAGTGATTTTTCATGTAATCAATACTGTAAAATATCCCCAGGTTTTTCTGCTGGATGGTAACTCAGAGGGCAGCTGAGCAGTTTGCGGCATGTGTACTTCACCTACGAGGAAGCCAGGCACTGGGCAGCAGCCCGTGGCGCGGTGGTAAGTAACTTTGGGGAAGTTTCCTTGCAATTTTTGCAGTTCACTGACTTGGGCTAATAAATGTCTTTGAATCTTTAGAGATAATGAACAAAACAAGGGAGTTGATCCTGAAAGGGGGAAATGGAACAGAGGGTGTCTTTCAACTGTCTCCCCCCCTACCCCGAGCTGACAAAATACATCGCTTTATATCCATGAAACAAAGTTTTCTCCTGGGTGGGCAAATGTTCTCTGTATCTTCTCAGTAATTTGCGGTGACAGCAGACAGGGTTGATAAGAATAGTCACCATTTACGCAGTACTTTACCTCTTAAGGCATTTTACAAACATCTACTGGCTAATCCTTGCAATACCCCCGGGAGGCAGGCAGAACAGTGCAGCGAAAAGAAGAGGAATTGCAATCTGAGCCTTCAATTTAAAGCAATTAGGAACTTTGCATCCAGCTGATGGCAGGTAATTGACCACTCTAACTCTAATAACTATTAAGCAGCTTAGTTGAGTTAGCGTGTATTTAAGGGTGTATAAAAACAAGAAAGCAAAGCAACAACCACCGGAAAATACAACAATCTAACCATGACCGAGATGTGCTGGGAGAAGAGACCGATCTGTTCGCGTTTGGATTTGCAGGCATCCGACCCTTTGCGATAATTATGAATGAGGCTTTAGCTCTCCTCCGTGTCTGTGTGTTGCCAGACAACCAATGAGGCTACAAAGCAAATCACACTCGCAGGCTGCAGATTTCCCGAAGAAGCATAGAGGTGACTTTTACTTACAAAACATACGCTCATTAATTTTGCGATTTAGGAAAGTAGCCTGAAACACCTTTTCCTTGCAATAACCTCTGCTATGTTTTCTCCTCCTTTCCATATCTTTTGGCTGACAGATAACCCTGCTCTGATGCCGTTTCGGATGTCCCAGTGAGAACTCTTAGAGATGCCTATTCTCTCCGGAGGCAGTGACCAAGACTATAGTAACATTAGCTACAACTCTTGCAATTCCTTGAGCCACTTCTTTCCTATCTCCGTTGAAACCCCTTCTGTCAAAGGGGTCCATTACCGAAGAGCCAGGAGGATTTACCATCCTGATCAAGTCTCTGCAGTCGATCTAAAAAGAGAGATCATGATAAATGTTGGAGGCATCAAGTACCTGCTACCTTGGAGTACTTTAGATGAATTTCCCCTGACCAGACTGAGCAAACTTAAGTTTTGCAGCAGCTATGAAGAAATAATCGAGCTGTGTGATGATTACGATGAAGACACCCATGAGTTCTTCTTTGACAGGAACCCCAATGCTTTTGGGATGATTGTCAGCTTTCTAGCAGCGGGGAAGCTGATGCTCTTAAGAGACATGTGTGCCTTGTCTTTTCAGGAGGAGCTGAGATACTGGGGGATTGAGGAATCCAACCTGGAGAACTGCTGCTTTCGAAAACTATTTCAAAAACTC
Source organism: Thinocorus orbignyianus (assembly GCA_013400375.1). NCBI lineage: Eukaryota > Metazoa > Chordata > Aves > Ciconiiformes > Thinocoridae > Thinocorus > Thinocorus orbignyianus. Next base: position 829,460 of record VXBW01006202.1, read on the forward strand.
CAGGAGTTGGCGGAGGTACGCAAAGAAGAGGAACTTCGGAAGAGCAAAGAAGCTGCATGTGTCTTGGACGAGAAAACCAAATTTGGACAGTTTATGAACAGACTCAGAGATATGGTAGAAAATCCCCAGTCGGGACTTCCAGGCAAAGTCTTTGCTTGTCTCTCCATTCTCTTTGTGGCCACCACAGCTATAAGCCTTTGTGTTAGCACAATGCCAGACTTAAGAGCTGAAGAAGACAGGGTAAGTCAGTCCTTTTTAATTGGTCTAACTACAGAACTGAAAGAAATATATCTGTCTTCCTAGGCATATGTCATTAAGAAGATAAAAAAGATTCAGAAAATCCATAGTGATGAGGTTCTAACTGTCACTGGTAATGAAATGGTCTATAACAGAAAACAAAACTAATTTAGGCCATTGTTGCATCCTTTTCAAAGCGATATTTAATTAAGAATAATGTGAACAAAGTATTTTACTAATTCTGGAGAATAGATCCTGCAGCTCTCTAATCGAGCATTGTTTTTCCTTCCTAAGAAGCAGTTGGTAGCATAAGTTGTATTCACCTGTTAGCACTGAGACTCTCAGACTGACATTGTGGAGTTTTCTCTTCAACGTGCTTTACTCTCTAGTTACCAGCATTTGGATACATCAGCTAAAGAAATATTTTCTTCCGACATCTTTACTTTTAAAATAGCCGGGTATCTTCCCTTGTGATAATACAGCCCAATCTTTAAAGACAAAGAAATACTGACTATTTATGTTTAATGTCACATTTCAATAGTTGCTTAAAGATTAAAGGCTGAGAGACAGATGAAGTATTGTCACAGATACTGATACTAAAAAGCTGCACCTCCAGAAATCATAATTCCATGCTAAAATAATTCTGCATTTGCCCACATATATATGTACATACTGTAAAAGCAATGCCAAATACTAGTTGAACTGCTAACTACATTTAAACCCTTCTCAAGTTAGTCATCCACATTAATTCAGGGCAAGTAAATCAAGCCTTCAATCATACCTGAAGGATCTTCTCTATAACATTGTTGTGAATATTTCAGCATTTTAAAGATATATTATTCTAATAACGAAACAAAAAAAGTAATAATCCAATGTTATTTCAGATGTTGTAGTGTCCAAATTCATCAAATAACCTTAACTAATTTCTTCAATGAATCCTGCACTTCATTTGCAAACTGCCCTTCCAAAAGTGATGAGCAAATCCAAGTCAAATAAACTCCCTGCCCCAACCACTGCTATAAGACAAGACATTCCTCAGAGTATTGCATCTTGATGAATAAAGTAATGTTTACATTTATAGCCCAGCATGGAGTGCACAATACAAAAATCTTTATATATTTTATTGCTCAAGCAGTAAGTCAAAGCAGCACAGTGATGGTGAAGATATCTCATGATATTTGATGTCTTTGAATAAAACTAAGGACTGCAGAGAGCTGCAATTTAAGATCATTCCTTGTTCATTTAACCCCTTGAATATTAACTCACATTTGCATAGCAAGACCATTACCTTTCAGTAATAAGTCTGGTGCTCTTGCAGACTTCCACGGCTATTACTTTTGGCAGGAAAAACTGTTCAATGCTTCTTCCAAGAAAGTGCTTTAAATATAGAACACTCTTCTTACAGCTAGATGTAAAAACATTACAAACTCTGCTCTAGCAAGTGTTTCCTACTAACTTTGTTAATGGAAGTAGCTCGGTGCATTTTATCTTAATTTCCCAACCACTGCAGAAAAAGCTATTACAAAGACTTTTCAGGCAAAAGAACAAGCACATAATGTTTCAGAGCTCAGCTAGATGTAATATGTCGTGTGTTTTACAAATAATTAACCCTATGTTAAAAAGGCAAGTGTGTTGAGGGTTATAGTACCTGGTAACTGCAGTGTAGCTGCTCTTCCTGGATTGCCGATGAAACACAGATGACATTACTACTTCGGAATTTGCACACATATCACTACTTTAAAAACTAGCAAACTGGACTGAAATAGGCTTGAAAGATGAAATGTTTGAAGTGTAGAGGAGAGGATGAAGAATGAACTTGAGCAAATGACTGCATTTGTCCAAATATTTAGAAACATTCCATAATTTACACTTACAGCATTAGTCTAATGCACTTTGTCATTGTGTCCCAGCAGCACAGAACAGACTATTAGAAGTCCTATTATTTGAATTGTTTAAAATTGTGCCAGAGAAAACACAGGGGAATACACTAGAGAAAATACTACTGCCTTGTGGAAAAGCAGAGAATATGAACAACTAAATAGTAGTTTTTCCATCCCTAGGGATGGAAAATTTCCCTCAATCTCCGTCCCTAAGTTCTTAGCCTGCAACATCTAAGAACATCTTAGCTAGAACTCGACAAATAGCTCAGAGAACTTAATTGACTAACAATACTACTTCTTGGTTGCGGCTGAGTCATACCCAGGCAAACTGCAACTCTGCACTGATTTGTAACTCAAAATTTTTCTCTGGTTGACCTCTGAAAGCCATTCCAAGATGCGGCCACGTTTACCAGCAACCTGGGACAGGCATGCAGAATCTGAATTTTGGCTCTTTGGCTTAAACATAAAGAGCACATGATATCTGTTTGCTCAGTGACAAAACACAGTCAAATTCCTTCAAGAAAGTTTCTGAACAACATATAATTCCACCCCTGAATTCAAAGATGCCCTATCCTGAGGTTTATCAATTTCTGAGTTAAAGCTTGGCAAAACCTCTATGTGTTAATGTGCTTACAAGTACTCCAAGGACCCATTTCCCAATGCCACTAACACTGGAAATTGAATTTATCCATTCTGAAATACAAATAAAATGTGTATTTACCTCTGCTGCATATGTACCACTCTAGGGTCCTTTTTCTCACCATCCCAGCCACCTTAAGACAGTGAGAACTGGCTGGACTCCAGCTCAAGGAGAAAGATCAGAGAAAAAAAAGAAGAAAAAAAAAAAAAAAGAAAGGAGAAAAAGGAAAAATAATACAAGGTTACTCCACTCAGACGCTTGGCTGATCCCACCCTGCAGGCACATAAAATCACTTGTCCTTTCAGCAGTTGCTAAACCAGGTATGATCAGAAGGGAGAATAGCTGCTGGGCAGGCAGAACAACCAGGAATCCTCACCATCCGAGAGAAAGTAAAAACTCCGTGAGAGGATGGCTAGGAGCCAACGCAAGAGCATCCGCATCAGGGAAGCCCAGTCACCCTGGCAACCAGAGGGGAGGGAAGAAGCCATCTCCATGGGCAGCAGAAAAGGGAGGGGAAGGTTCACTTAAAAATAGGAATACAGCCCAAAGAGAAATAACACCTTTTCATAATTGATACCCTGCACACACTCCAGAATATGTCAATGACATTTAGGAACCATCTCATTAGAGATATGAAAAAAAACCCACCACAGATAGATGGGCAAATTGTTCTGTAACTATATATCAAATAAGCACCTGCCGTGAATCCTAACTCAGAGGGAACAGCCCCAGGCAAAAGAAGCCAAAAGTTTTGGAAAACTCTAGAGCAGTAAATGTACTCTTGTGATCTCATGTTTAAGTCTAACCATGAAACAGATATTAAAAGGATTTATCATACATAATGCTAAGGAAAGGGGACTCGTTACTAACAAATATGTTATTTGGGCATAAAGGTAACTGAAATGTCACGTCCTCCGGTGGCAATACATCCTTATCTAGGATATTTGCATCTGTTCTTTACAGAGACCAAACTGTCTTCAGTACGGAAGCAAATACAGCACCACCAAAATGTAGTAATCAAGGCACACGTGTACGTAGGGAGAGAAAAAAAGGCATAACTAGAGGTGAGGAACTCTGTTTATTATTAATCTGAATGGGTAGCCTGAGAGAACTACCAATCTGAATCAGAGATTTCTGCTTTTTATAAGATAAGAAAGCAGAAGCAACAAAATCTACCAGTATTTCTTTCAAATAAAGGAATTAACATTATCCCACAAGAGAAAATGCAAAAGTCCCACCAAAGTCTGCTGAAAGTCCCAGTCCCACATAAGAGTTACAATCAAGATCGAAGAGGTTTAACTGAAATAGTCGCTGCTCAGCACATTTAACCCAAGGAATAAACATCATTACACCAGAGAATCAGGGAATAAAAACACTGCAGAAGAGCTTGGACGGGGAGAATGCTTTGAAGCACTCTTGGGATTTGCTTTAGGAAGAGGTATTTCCTTTAATGAGTCCCTAAAATTGGCATCCTCTAGAGAAATGACTCAGCAGGAAGGATACAGCAAGGTCTTCTCTTCAGGAAGGCAAGGAAATTAAGGTCAGGAGGAGAAAAAAAAAAAAAGAAAAAGAAACCCAGATATATCTATTCCCCGTCCCTCAGCACCAGTAACAACCAAATCCTTTTTTTCCCAGTGCAGACAGCTCCCAAGAAATCACACGGAAATGTGGTTTAAGAGAAAAGAAAATCCCTATCTCCAATGGTCAGTGAGTGGTGAGACCTTGCTGCTACTGACTTTTGTATTTGCTCTTATCTGACCTTGAGAAGCTTGTAATTGCTTTATGTTGTATATAACCTAATGAAACACAACTGATATAAACTGCAACCAGTATTGTCAGATCTAATGATTTTATCTTGAGACACAGAATATTCACTTTTTTAAAGCTCTCATTCCCAGGGTTGTTTGATTATTTGAAAATCTAATTCCTTTTCAAAGAGTAAGCTTTTAGTGTCTGATTGCACTGAGGATCCAGAAAACAGGAACAGAGGAAAAGAACCAAGTACCTAATATATAGAACCATTTTAAAATTACTTTTTTCATTTTACACCATTATTCTGGAGGTCCTGACTTACATTTTTCAATGCCTGATGTTGCTGATATTGTCTGTATAATACTAAAACCAGCCTATTTGGCTTGTACACTCGAGGAAACTGCCAAGAAACACATTTTCTTTAGAAATGGAGTAATTTTACTTTATAGGGGAAAATACAATTTATTGAACTTGCTGTGAAAAGCAAGGAAACCAAGCAAACTATTTATTTCATCAGGGTTACTATTGCCACAGCTAAATGTGTTAATTATAAAAAAAATCACATTGACTCGTATCTAGCCAGTTCAGTATGCAAGGGGTACATCCTCAGTTTTCAAGCCATTAATTCCATTGCAAAGACATTCAAACACAAAGCTCCGACCCTACCCATAACCTGCAGATAACATAAGTGCCTCTAGCGCACTTGTTACGGGGAAACGAGCAATAGAGAAGTGTCTGGAGGAGATGACAATCCATATGGAGAGTAGCAATGGGAGAACTTTAAACCTACCTCTGCTGCTCATGTAGTCTGCAAAGATAAGACTCTCCATCGCAGTGTAATTTGTTAAACTGAAGATGACAGGCAGATTTTGACAGATCCTGCTGGCTATCATTTATATAGCTTTTAAATAAGAGCGTCTAAACATTGATCAAAAAATAATCTTCTAGCTGATTAACCAGGGCAAAACAACTCCTGCTGAAAAATACCTTTTCAGTGAGTAGTTCAGGGTACTACTAATGAAGTGGGGGACTCTTCAGAATACACCTGAAAAGCAGGGATATTTCACAGTAACTCAGTGTTCAAGCCTACCTTCTAACACAAGCACACATCACACAAAGCGTGGCCCAGAACAACTGGCTCTAACGCAAAGAGATTAATGAAATCCTGACTTTCAGAAACATTTGTAATGCTCATTTAAAAGTGCAAGACTAGAAAGGCGTATGTGTACATGCCTATCTATAAATATACTGGTATATACATATGACTTGAAATTACTTGGAATGAAATAAAGCTGAATGTGCTTTGGGTTTATTGCATCTTCTCTATACATATTTTGGGGTTCTTATTGGACCACTTACTGCAGACACTCACCCTCTTAAATTATATAGCCATTTAGTACAATTCTGATTTCTTCTAATCATTTTGATGAACAACAAAAGTGTTGCAGCAATTTAAAGTAGGAAAATGTGCTTCAGTGGAGCATCAAAAACCTCCCAGTCTACTAGGTGTACTCAACACAGTAGAATCCAGCTAACTTATTTGCTTTGTGGATTTAATTAGTTAAATAAATAGGAATTCAAGAAAGATAGAAGAAATAAGAAGTGGTGAAACAACAGAAATCAGAATATCCAAGCCTACAACTTTGAGCAATATATGTACAAAATTATTGCTTTATGGGATCTGCCTTTTTTTAGGTTTGCATATCTGTTCAGTAATGTCAAAAGATTTGACCTTGAAATTACACCATTATGTTAAGACTGATTTCATAGTTCCACACTGTAAGTCCCTGTTTTCCAAGCATCCACAAACAGAATTAGGTATGTCAGCATTAAATCCAATACATACGACATTGATGAAGTTCACATTACTTAAGCCCCGCTCTACAGAAGCGGAGAAGGGCACAGTGGGTGGTAGTTACTGGGAACATCTGTGTCTCAGCTTACTCTCCCTGCTACACAAAACAATTTTCTTCAGAAAGCCTGGACACTCCACTTCAGTGAGTAAATGGTTTCTGCATGGTTTTCAAAAGCTGGCTTTGCCAGCACAAGGTCCAGTGTTCAGAAAGCACAATTAGACATTATTAGTTTGCCTTATGTTCATCCAGTTTTGGCTATATCCCAACAATGCTAAGTCTCCTGGCTTTGCACACTATCCCGGGGGGACACCCAGCTGTTCCAGCTGCTCTGCAGCAGGCAGTCAATCAGCTGCTATTCAATGTGCCAGCACATGTGTTCCTCACTGGGAACCAGGCTTGCTTTTCCCTTTTGCTGCTTCCAAATTTGTAATACTTACAAAGGGGAAAAAATCCCATTCGCTTTCCTCACTTCACTCGACCCAAGGGGTTAAGCACAGAGGGTTGCTTAATAAATGCCTTTTCTGCAAAGATGGGTATTTCCTCAGAGGGAGACACTCTACTTTTGGAAAACACTATTTGAAATCAATGCATCCTCCAAATTTGTAGCAATAACGCAACAAGTATTAAAAATAAACAACCAGCCAAATTTATATGTGCTTCAGAAAACGCTCTTTGCATATTATGGAAAACTTTGAGGACTCTTCAGTCTACCGCTGCAGTCAAATTCACAAGTTGGTATTTTAATTTTGAGCAAATCTAATTGCTGATTTCATTGCAGCATCAGGGCTATCAACTGCATATGTTGTGTTTATCCCCACAGTCTCAGCTCCTCCTGTTAGCACTAGTGTTTTCCCTTATTACAGATTCAACCATATTTAGTACCCCCGCTGTACACCCTGTACTCCACAGGTACAATAACAGGCAATTTCTGCTGTAAAGAACTTACAATGTGGTGAGGAAAGAAGCAAAGAAGGAACAGTAACAGGGCAAATTATTTGACCAGCAACAACACTGCAAATTGAAGGTCATCCTCCTAAGACACAGATAAATACCTTGTCATTTTGACTATGTAGTTACAAAATGAAGTCTGTTAAATTTATTCCTAGAAAAAGAAGAGAAAGGTAACACCTCCCCATCCTTCTCCTAACACAAACACTCCAGGGTCATCAATTGCTTTAAATCAAACTCACATGCTTCAGACTGTTTCTTGCAGTGTTTGAAGAGCTAAAAAGTTAATTGAAATATTTTATTTTAGTTACACTTCTGCCCCAGAGGAGACAGTTATGCATTGGATACAGAGATAATCATCTTCTTCTATATTCTTCCTAATGTCCACACTAATATAATCACAATATTAGTTTAGCTTCCTCAAATGCACTAGTTGTAGTAATTGTATTTGTAAGTCCAGGCTTCTTTGCCATAAAGCAAAGTGAGTGGGAAATCGTTCTGTGATCAGAATACGCAGTGCTCCTTTAACAAGCTCATCATTCTGTAAATCAGGTTACAGTCCCTTTCTCAGCAGGCTGTTAACCTTTTGATTTCATTGCACTGCTCTGTAACCATAAATCCAGGTACTGAAGTGATCCATAGCATAGGGCTTTCAAGTTCTCCCGAACCTTCACTTGATTCAGCAGAGCACGGTTTAATTATTCAAATAACAGCAGCAATGCGGTCACAGTGATTCAGCAGTACCTGCAGCACTGCAGCTGGATCCCACAGCTCCAGGTACACAGGGAACACAGACTGGCACAAGGCTTCCTGAATCATCATTCTACAGCCAAAAGAGATCTCTCCCCTCCATCAGTTCATTTCCTGCTGTGATCTGGGATAAGAACAGCTGGGAGCTGCTTATCTATCTCAGTTCCTTATGCTGAAGCCTTGATGTGCCTCACTACTAGCTAGTCTTGTAGCCTCACCCTGTAGACCCACTGCCTTGGATTAGTGGGCAGGCAAGAGCAAGAACTGAAGGTTGTTTTTTTTTCACTATTAAGTTAGTACATCTTTTTTTCCATGGAGAAAATTGCTTGAGAAGAAGCTGTAGACCAGGATGCAAAAGAAGTGGAAAAGGCTTAAGGAGCGCAAAAGACTGGAAAACAGCACCCCACTCAGGAAATGTCAACCTCAGGCTTAGAGAGGAAAATCCCTGTGAGTTTTGCTTCTAAATCCACCGCAGAGAGGGCTGAATGTTTTACCCCTGAGCGGGCCAAAAGGCCAGACTGCAAGAAGAGCAGCCTTGCTGAGATAAGCCTCTCTGCTGAGTGTTGGATAGCACGAGCAGGCAGGTGGACAGCCACAACACAGACTGATCCCATCTGCCACCACTCTGGTGGACACTGGCCTTGGTCCACAGAACAGTGTGTGGACCAGAGAGAGGGATGTGAGCAGTTACTGGCTGCACTTGGATGTGCCAAATAAAATCTGGATATGCCAGAATAAGTTTAGCAGATGTAGGCTATGACCTTGCATCAGTCATGCTGCCAGGTATGTTTCTGGCGTGCAGGATGATGTTCTGGCAGCCCAACTGCAGAGTGCTAAGCAGGGCCAGAGCCCGTGTTTAAGGACACTCTCCTATAGGACTCCAATAGGAGTCTGAATCAAGAACAGTCAAGCACATTATTTTATGAATTCCTTCCCTGCTTTGAGACTGTTTAGTACAGGTGACTGACCACCAAAAGAACCTTTATTCAGAAGCAATCACTACTGCATCCAGGTTGGATCTAGCTGGGAAGAGGTTTCAGATCCTTTCTGTCCATTGCTCCTTTGTTTTCTGATGATGAGCCAGCTGCTCCCCATAAATGTACCCTGGGAATAACAGCCTTTGCATGCAGTGGTTCAATCATGACTTCTAGCTCTGTTCAAGGACTTTTATCAGCTTGGCTTCATAAATAATACTACTTGTTTTTCTCATAAGTATGCTGTATAAGCAACATATATACATATTGCTGATGTAGATGTTGATTTCAACTCTAAAGCTTTGAAAACAATCTCTGTAGGTGATTCTGAAATAATCCATGTACTGATCTGGCAGTGCTTACTAGCAAGGTGTTTCACAAGCATTGGTGTAACTTTCATCATTTAACTAGGAAATAGATTGTTTGACACAAGAAACACTTAAAATCACTATGTCATTATGAACAGTGCTAACTGGCAAGGAGAAGATGAGAAAGGCTGCAGGTTTGCCTGCCTGGCATCTCAGATTCTACTCTATTCAGATATTGTGTGAAATCTTAAATTACGCGCCACAGAAAACAGGCTCAGATTGATGCCACTGACTTCCACAGAAATCCAATCAATCACACCAAGGGCAGAAATTTGGTACCCACCCTGTTCCCATTCAATATTGTTGGAGAACTGCTTTTACAATATAATAACAGGATATTTCCCCCCTTTTCCTCAGTTTATGAGAAACTTTGCCTGCCTGCCTCCCTCTGGTGTTTTCAGATCATTTCAGTCCTTTTTTACATTCTAGAAATTGTTAAAAAAGCATTTGTGGGTTTGTTTTTTTTTTGCTAAGAATCAGTTACAAAACATGAAGAATCTGTGGGCACAATATAGACCAGGCAGGGATACAACACCCCTTTTCAGAAAAAGGCCAAATTTTGCTAGCCTGCTGGCAAGTAGTCAGCCACTGCCTTGCCATCAAAATTGTGCCACTGATTTCCACGGTGCTCTGCAGAGAATTAGAAAAAAAAAAAACTTATCTGTTCGAATTGGTTATTGGTGATGGGACCAGAGGTAAAACCTGACACCTTTTCTATCATGGTGCAACACAGCCTTCATCTGCTTTGGGGCCAGATGGACTCAAGTTCAAATCCTCAGAATCTTCAAACAACTTTCTAAGAGGATCATACCAAAGTGTGCCATATGCAAAATGCAAGTTCTTACTCTGTTTTGTGTTTAGTTCAACTTTTTTAGAAAAACATCTTACACTGCAAAAGGTATTGGGATAAGTATTTGGCAGTAGAAATCACTTGGCAGATCAGGTAATGATTCAGCATAAGTTTTCCACAACCAAGTGGGACACAAATGGTAAAGAGAGCATATGCTGAAAGCAGAAGAATAGTTCTTTAGTATTCTCATCCAAGTCATCTATAAATAACAAATTTTTTCCTTGTCTGAAAAATATAACATAGTGAATTGCATCTGAAAAACAAGGTGGATAGACAAGATGTATATTCCTCAGGGGAAATTCTGATTCAGTCTCCCTGGGCATTGCTACAATTATTGATGCATATAAAGATATTATTTTCACTGGATGAGATTTATATCTCTTGTAAGATAGGTTAGTGCAGCATAACTCTGAAACTGGTTTTGTTTATTATCCTAGATGTCATTATGTCTTAACTAATGTTTCCCAGTAAACTAAGAGGGCACTTTGCCAGGAAATTTATCTTATTTATCTTGTGAGTGGCACATATCTCAAGTTCATTTAGCTTGAATGCGTAGTTAGTGAATACATTATTCTTCTGTAAGCTCACCTGTGCAATTGAGGACTGAGATTTAGCTGCCACACATTACCCTGCCCAGGCCTGGCCTCAGAGATGCTGAATTCCTGAACCTCAGATCCTTTCATAGCAGGTACTGCAAGAAAGCTGCAGTTACACTTAACAGAGCCACACAATTTCTCACTATCAGAAATATTACAGGGCTCACAGCCATCAGATGAAAGTAACGGGCACCAAGTTCAAAGAAAAGGGGTGTTTGCACACACTAGGCAGTAGCAAACAGTTCAGTTTGCTTATATGAACACCACCATTAGCCCAGGAAGCTCTAGAGTAGAAAACAGATCCTGTGAGATTTGCCTCGGACTGTTGGAAGAGGGCACTTGGCTAACTGAACTCAGTATTGACATTCTTTTATTACATTATGAGCCTATTTTTTCATATCTAAAAAAAGTTAATAGAAGTATCCTAAAATAAGCAATTTTACTGTAATATGATAAACATTGCAATGCAGAAGAGAATCCAGAAAATAAGGCATAGCTTTACACAGTGAAAGGCAATAATGAAAAGGAAGCACGTATTGCTTATTATCTCTGGTGGCACGAAACTTTGAAACAGCCACTTTGCTGCTTTGAGGTGGTTTATAAATTTAAGAAATCACTCAATATTTCAGGCATCAGACTGAGTATATATCTTTTTACATATAAAATATTGTTTCCTTTATTGCTAAGCCAAATGCTCTTTTCATACCTATGATCAATACCAGGCACTCACTTTATTACATTTATACCAAACATTGTGGAATTTCAGCTAGAGACAAGTTCCATAAATCCTGATAAACTCCTGCATTGTTCAGAAGCAAATCTACAGGATGAATAAAGTATAAAGAGTGAGATATTCATCACAGGCTTTTTGATAACTGTTCTCCAGTCAGAGCTGTTGATAGTTTGAGTACTGAGTGACACTGCAGTAGTGTAAAACACGTCAGAGGGCTTTGTTGAAAAAGTCCACCCAAAATATGTTGTGGTCAGTTATAAATAAAACCTCATCTTCCCCTCATGTTCAGCTAACACTATAGTGGTTTGGAGTTTTCACATGTTCTACTACACCACGGAACTTTGTATGCAAAAATGCAGTCAGGAGAAGTCAGTGACAAATGTGATTCAAAGATCTGAAAATTACCTAGAAGAGCTCAAAAGAGGGAGTTGTTTGTTGGATTTTGTGATGACAGGCACTGATCACTCAAATTTCCCACATATATTTTCTTTGTTCAGAAAAAGAAAATCTATAGAAGTCCTTGTGGCACAGAAAATCCTTTACTGGCCATTTATGCAAAAAGCCTTTCCATGGATCAGAGTATTTGACCCATAATTTTCCAGTCCACTGAAAATAACTAACATCTAATGGGAATTTGGTGACAACAGCAACTTTGAAACCTACCAGTTACATAGATGCAACCCTATTTTGTTAAGAACACAGTGTTTGAAGTCAGTGTGTTATTCTGCCTGCCCTTTGGACAACAGCTATAAGTAGAACAGAAAACACTCTGAAGTCTAAAATCATCAAAAATACTGGAAGAGACAGAAATTGACTTTGGTGTTTAACATTTTTTTTCCCCCTCTTAGATTTCCAATATTTGCTACTTTTTAACAGGATGTTCAAAACGATCAAAAAAATCTTCAGAAAGACTGACATTAGAGAGGGACAGTCAATATAAACCATGTCACATATAATATATAACATACACAAGTATTTCTAATATATATTCACATGCAAACTGACTGGATGAAATTTTTCTCGCAAGGTGAAGTCAATGAGCATGTTCTCATTAAATTCCATAAAGCCAGGACCTTACTCTCTACAGACACTGATGACAGACAAATAAGCCAACAGGCTTATTTCAATAAGCCAAAGAGGCTTGGAAGTTTCTGGCAGACTTACATGAATTCCCTAAATTACAGTACATGTATAGTATATAATGGAGTGAATTTGCCCTGCTGCGGGATGGTAGTCCAGCTGCATTATTTCTAGGGCTTGAGTTAGTTACCTCCTTACAGAGCTCCTGTGCTGAATGTATAAATCAGTTCCCTCTGAGACACAGGGTTGGTTTTGCTGCATGCCTTCACATAGCATAGGCATGCCTGAAGCAAACACATCCTTCTTCTTCTGCTTCTTTCCAAAGAAATGAAGCAAAGAATTCTCTGCATTAATCCCAGTGTCAAAGATTGCGATATTGTCATCCTTTTTTTTTTTTTTGCTGCAGCAGAAAAAGGGACCAGGGTTTGAACCATATGCAAAAACTCCTGAACTGTGTTTTGGAAAGTACATGAAAAAGACAAAGTGTGCTAACAGGGGAGAACTCGCCAGCCTTCACATCCACAACTATGCACAAAGGAAAAATAAAATGCACAGTAATATTCCTGAAGAGTTTGAATTGAAAAATGCTCTTTTGAAAAATGGAATACATGTTTCGGAGGCTGACTGCACAAATTGCTCTCTCTAAATATATATAACTTTCCAAGGGGAATACTGAGGCAACTAAGGGTGGCAAGAAGGAAAAAAACAACTTCCTAACCAGCCCTTATGACACTAAACCTAGAAATTTCACACTCGGTTCAAAAGACACCCTAGATCTTAATGGTTAACACTTCCAGCAACCAAAATTTATGTTATTGTATTTTCCAAGGAAAAAAATAACAAAAGCTACAGGATGATCTGAAAGCAACATCACCTGTAAATGCATAAAGGCAAGCTAATAACAGATGCACTGGAAATTCAGCCCAGTTAACAAAAAATAAAACAAATCTTGATGGGAACAATGAATAATTCACAGACCACATCACTACAGTGACCATAGGGAAGTCTGCACAGAGTCTAGGCTGCACTGTACAAATAATTTACAACTCAGAAAAAGTGTACACTGCATAACACAACTGCTGATTGCAAGCAATCTCATCAAGCCAAGTCAGCAGCTCTGCAAACATCAATGCACTCCAGGCCCTGCCATGGCAATGACTTCAAATGGAGCTACAACCTGACGCCTGATAGAATCCTGTACGTGTAACCCTAGCAGAGCCAAGTCTTCATTACCTTCTGCAATATTTACTTGAAGAGATAAATTATGATCTTGACAGCCTTCTGAAAGAGGAAAATCCCCAAACAGTGCTACACAGCTAAATTGTTCTGAAGGTTAGACAGGGTAAGGCATACACGTAAGGGATGTTATGATCTTACCTGAGCAATCTCAGTCAGTCAACTATAACAAACAGTGTCTGAACAAAAAGACTTGTTACTGCCAAAAATAGCAATAATTCTATCACAAGGGACCCTTTAAAAACCAAACAAACAACTTTACATTGCAATGCGAGGGGTAACTGAACACTAGTAATAAGCTCAGTTAGTAGTAGGGGTACAGGTCTCCTGTGGTGTTTTGAATCAATATTACTTGTAAAATTTGGCTGAGAATGGATAACACTGTGTCAGGCATTGCTCCTGTAAATTGCTTAATTTCAAAGGCAGGCTACTGGGAAAGATGGTCACAGCAGCCTTGACTTCATTCTATGGATGTTACAAAAAAGCCTTTCACAAACCAAGGGTCTGGAATTACTCCTGAATAACCCATGGCCACTCTGCTCTGCCAAAAGGAGGTTCTTTCTCTGCACAGATCCTCCTCCATTTTCCCTAACTCCTCTTGATCATCTGCAGTTGTGAACATGTGAGATGCATGTCTGTGTTCAGCAAAAATACAAGACGACTCCTTAACATTACTAAACCTTTACGTACCAAAGTTGTAGCTGGAAAGAGCTGTTTGCTAAATATTATTTTCCAAGCGGCTTAACAATCTAAAATGAAATGACTACCTTCTACATTTGAGTTTTCTGGAACATGCACTGACAAGTCATATTCTGAGTCCAGCCAGGAATTTCAAAGGGTTGTGATACCCATCAATCCCTTTCTCTGGTTCCCAGTTATAGCTGAAATTTCTCATCTTCACTAAAAATTCAAACCCTGTCACTTCATATGCCACTGTTTTGATAATGTGCTCAGCAAAGCACACAAGGATGTTTCAAAGTCAGCCAAACTCTACGCAGGACTCCCATTCATTTGAACTGGTTTTGGATTAGAATTGCAATCCAAATATTTGCACTGATGCAAGAACTTCATGTAAGACACAGCAACCCACTGTGAAAATATCATATAAGGACCTGTTAGGTGCCATTCTTCAGCAGATGAATATAGTCTCCTGCTCCCCCAAATAATTACAAGTTAACTTACATTTTCCTTTTTTTTCACTGAATAGGCCAAAAGAGGTTTCACCTTTTAAGCTTAGCTCAGGAAAACTAAAAAAAAAAAAAANCAAAGTAATTAAACTAAAGCAATTCCTTTGATAACAAAAGTGAGAAAGTATTGCTCACAGCACGTGGCCTCAATATTGGGAGAGTATTCTTCAAGGCAAGTTTCACCTACCAAGTGGGTATTCATTTTTCTTTAGTTTAAAACACTGCATATGCAGAAAGAAACAAGATTTATATACAGCATAACTGAGCTAACGATCCAGATGACTTAATGAATATCTCTGAAGCACTTTTAATTACACCAGAGTATGTAGAATTTGTGAAAGCACCATACACTGAAGAGCACCAAAAGTTTACAGAGACATTCAAACATTAATCTTTCTTTTGAAAAGAAATTGATTTTTGTACAGCCATATAAACCTGTCAAGTTTACATTAATTCATTTGAGAGCAGAAAGTAGGGCTTATTTGGGACTTACAGGCTGCATGCCAAGACTTTACACAAAAACAACTTTCCTTCGTTTAGACTGGAAGAAGCAACATAATAAAAAGAAACAGGTATCTGTTCATTCAGATACTTCACGTGCTCTTTATGGTCTGTACATCACTGAAAGATGGCTGCCATACAGCTACCTGTTAGCTGGGATTTGTTCATCTCTGATAGCAGTGACTTGAGCAGATACATATTGCTTCTTCCTTAGTGTTTTTGGATGCTGGTTCACAGACTGTTCTTTTATTTAATTGTCTTTTTGTTTTGTGTCAGGGTGAGTGTTCCCAGAAGTGCTATTACATCTTCGTCATAGAGACCATCTGTGTGGCTTGGTTTTCCCTGGAGTTCTGCCTCCGATTCATTCAGGCAAGGAGCAAGTGTCAGTTCTTCAAAGGACCCCTAAATATCATTGATTTCTTGGCTATTTCACCTTATTACGTTTCCCTCATCTTCTCAGAGGAGGACTCAAGCGAGGAGGACAACAGGCCAAGCAGCAACACTTATTTGGAGAAAGTTGGTTTGGTGCTACGGGTTTTACGTGCCTTGAGGATCTTGTATGTAATGCGCCTTGCCCGACATTCCTTGGGCTTGCAGACTTTGGGCCTCACAGTTCGGAGATGCACACGGGAATTTGGCCTCCTTTTACTCTTCTTATGTGTGGCTGTCACTCTGTTTTCTCCTTTGGTCTATCTCGCTGAGAATGAATCTGGGAAGGTGCTTGAATTTACAAGCATACCTGCCTCTTACTGGTGGGCTATCATTTCCATGACCACTGTGGGGTACGGAGACATGGTACCACGGAGTGTCCCAGGCCAGATGGTGGCTCTGAGCAGCATCCTCAGCGGGATTCTCATCATGTCTTTTCCTGCAACATCAATATTCCACACTTTCTCCCATTCCTACTCAGAGTTGAGAAAGGAACATGAACGATTGCAGTCTCGGCTAAACAGAGTTAAAAATGCCAATCACTCTGGTGAAAGCGACACCTTCAATGAGACAGACAGCTTGATCCTGGAGGAGCAAGCATCACCAATCAAATACATTTACAGAGGGAACTAAGCCTGGCGGTAAAACGCTCCCAAGAACAGGAATAGAAATATATACATATGTATGTCAACATAATGCACAAAGCAAAGCAACAACATAGGTTACAATGCTATTTTTCTCTGTCAGCCTAGGTATAATAAGCAGTGAAGCCAACGCAGCCAGCTCCATCACATCCTTATGGAGCTGGAGCCTTTGAGAATGTCAAAAGTCAGAGTTCATTCAATAATAAATATTCTTCTCTACGACTAGTAAGAATAAACTTTGTCTCTGCCAGTCCTGTATCTTGCTGAATACCTAATATTGAATGAGTAACAAACCAACCAGCTTCTGTTGGCACAAATACACCTGTTATTTTATTTGCCTTTGAATTTCCAACATTCTTGCAATTAACATCTTGAGCCAAGGATTAGAATGGATTCTTTCAGGGCTACACACCGGTGTTGTTTATACAATGCTCATCCACCAGGCATACAGAGGAAGCCTTGATAAAATCTGAATTCTGTATCTAAAGCTACTAATAAGCTTAAAATAAAAGCATTGGATGTGAAAGCTTTCAAATTTGCCTGCAGCCAGATGATCAATCTACAAATGACAAGCTGCACTGTTACTGAATAAAATACATAGTGTTTGCAAGAGAACTTGCTTGAAATGCAGTTGCATTTTGAAAACTGTAAACATTTCATACTAGACAGCAAAAATTTTCAAACTCATTTTTCATATATTAAAAATAATAATAAGGAATAAAACCCCCCAAGCTTATTGACCATATTAATAAGAGTTGGTGTTATCTTTTTTACTGAATAGTGGTGGCTTCTCTCAAAGAAATATAAGAAATAATTATTAAAAATAGATGAGAGCTCAGAAGTCTCACAACATAAGGTGAATGATTGCCAGAGAGGCAGCGGCAGTGATTTCCTAATGGAAGA
Organism: Thinocorus orbignyianus; assembly: GCA_013400375.1. NCBI lineage: Eukaryota > Metazoa > Chordata > Aves > Ciconiiformes > Thinocoridae > Thinocorus > Thinocorus orbignyianus. Next base: position 847,024 of record VXBW01006202.1, read on the forward strand.
TGTCCTTGTTGGGATATTAAAGCATAGCCAGAAGAAAGCAATAGGACTACACAAAAGTTATCAGTGCTTCTTCATGAGATAGTCTATGTGATCTCTTGCAATCTGACCTTTCAGATGCTGTGAATGCAGTTTATGAGAACTGGGACAGAGACACGAAGGCTGGGTTTGTGCAAAGGCCAGCGTGTTTAGGGCACACAGGTCCCCAGTTTGTAAGCAGTCCTCTTGATACCTGCACAACTTTGACACGCTGAATTTTGTGCATGTATTTAAGTACTGAAGTGAATAAAGACCTAAATTATTTTTTAATCAGATTTGCAGCTTTCACTATTGCATTTCTTAAATCCTACCAAGGGCCCCATGACCTTGCAATGGAGCAAAGCTCAGTGAAGCAACTGTTCAGTTCCACTTTTCAGTGGGCACCATTTTAAGAGCCCCAGGGGTACTTCCAAGTGTTGTGACCCATCTCCCACATGGACATACAAATAGAGTCACTTGAAGAGTTAAGCAACTTCTCGTGGGCATTTGGGAGCATCAGGGTTTAGACACTATCTTCAGCACACTGCATAGCTTAAGTACAGAAAAACACAGTTTGCACAATTTGGATCATATAACTCAAATTGATCTCTTGGATTTATCTTGTTATTGACCCTATGATATAAACCAGAGAAACTGTACCAGATTGGAACAAGTTGAACCCAGATGACAGGCACTTATATTCACCACATAAAGGGTGGAACTTCTGCTGGCTTATGCATAGGTCCATCTGATTTTTTATTTTTTGCAATTAACATTCATTTTTGGCCAGCAATTCTCTACATTAGGACTACTTAGATGGTAAACCAGACAAAATCCAACCCCAATCTGGATCATGACCCAGACCTCTCCACGACCCTGCACATGGCGTCATCAAGCATTGGAACAGGCTTCCCAGGGAAGTAGAGTTATTTAAAAGACACGTAGATGTGGTGCTGAGGGACATGGTTTAGTGGTGGACTTGGCTGTGCTGGATTAACAGTTGGACTTCATAATCTTAAAGGTCTTTTCCAACCTAAACAATGCTATGATTCTAACACGGTCCCACAGAAAATCTGCCCAGGCACATTGCTCTAAACATATAGGTAGCTGGAAAAATATTGGGGCTTTTACCACCCAAGTACTTATAACAGCTTGGTGTCCAACAGGTTCTGTGATGTAGGTGGAGTTGTGGATACAACATGCCTCCAAACTCACAGCAATCCAAGCCTTGACTCAGTCAAGCACTTAAGTTTGTGTAAGTTCCTCCAAAACACGATGCAAGAACGTGCAAAAGCATGAAGGCAAAACTAACAAACCACCAGTGTTTAACGGCAAAGTAAGCACTTTCAGCAAATAAGGACTATAACATATTTCTGTTTCTAACTGAATCTCTTCCTATAGCTGGGTCTGGGCTGCACCAGCTTTCATAGAAAGTCCTTCATGATTCATTGTGTTATTATGGAAGGAAAAAAAAAATATGTTAAGAGGAACATTTAGTTCCTGTGTAACTCAACTGAGTAACAAATTCAGAACAAGCAGTTACAATTAGTAGATATTGTTGTTGCCAAGATCATATCATTTCATAACCAGACCTAATTAAAAGAGCAGTTTAGGTGCCTGGCATCCAGCTTCTCTTAGTTCAAAGCTCTTCCCTAAATCTAAATCCTAGAATTAGCAAGGAACAGCACCCATTATCCAGGGAAAACCATGTTGTTGAGCCCTCACCAATGCATTACATCTCTTTTTAAGCTTCTAATTGCTACTCTGATATAGCAACAACTCTACTGAGTCATGAAGGGACCCACAAAACTCCCCACCACTTTGTTTGGGGAAGCTGACAGAAATTCTGCTCTGCTAACCAGTTATGGACACCAAAGTGACAGAATCACACGAAAATGTGAGAATTCTTCCAATTACTAATTTGACTTGGAACCAAAACACAGCAAATGGGTTTTGATCATGGATGAAATGTAAATTTTCTATGATGCTGAAATAGTCCTGAGGGGCTAAGACTTTTGCTTTGACCTAACTCTCATTTCCTCAGAGATTCTGCAGATTGTTTTGAATTCTTGCTGCAGCCCTCACACCTCCTGGCTATTCTCCAGCTACTTCTCCTCGTTGACTTTCATCAGTTCCGCTGGTAGAGAAGCATTACACAAGATGGGCAAATTATTATTTCAGTAATGAACTCTCATTAGCTCTGTGGGTTCAATATTTTATTATTTCATCCTACTGTTAGATCTCCTGAAACTTGCTTTTTACCTCTCTTTGGCAGTCTGAAGTTTGCACCCAGCCACTAGTCCTCATAATATAATTAAAGTTACCAGGTTTATTATTGAAGTCACATAAATTCATTGGAGAAACTAGTGCATTATTTTAGGGGTAAATTGCAAAAGAACTCACTAAGCATACTGCATATCCTGTGCATAAATTATAGAACAACTCCTTAAAATTTTTCTGGTCAATATTTTTATTTCAAACATAAATAATTGTATTCTGCAATTATTTTGAACAATTTAGTATATCTGCTGATATAAATTACACTCAGCGTGCTCCCTCCGATTTTATTCCTAATGAAAAGAATTTTTTCCCTTTTCTTTTTTTCCCAGAAAATTATTTTAATACATCTCAGTAATCTATAAATAACAGTGAAAGCCCAGAAGGTCAAGGAAATGAAAAGTACAGCACATTCCCTGAAGGAATGTTAAAAAGTTTTTGCTTCTACAAGTAATAAATTATTAGCCACATGTTAAACCTGATAAAGGCTGATATAATACTCACATTTCCTAAATGGAATCTGATTTCTGCATGGCAAAAATCCTAGGTATTCTAGGACATTTTACTGAAAGTATTAATACTTCCTGTGAACTATTTTCCTTCTATAGCAATGGCTTATCTGAGCTAAACGGGGCTTTCCCTGTGTCCCCAAGTCCTAAACCATGGCACAATACCTGGCAATGCCCTGAGAAACAGGACAAGGTACTCAATGCACACCATATTCTCAGCTGCCCTCCAATGTGGGGTATTAAAACAGATTTTCCCAGTAGGCAAACCACAGAGACTAAGCTGAACACTCCTCTCTCCTTACAGGATGTCACCATTCAGCTCAAGGTCTGAAGAACTCTCTGACTGGTTTGGGAAAACTGACTGCTGCTTATGGGTTACAGATCTTGTTAGGAACTTAAAGTTCTTGATTTGCAATATTAGGATGAAACCTAGTGCTCTAGGTTACTCTAAATATTTGGTGGTTTCTTCTAGATTACTAAAATGATACTCACAAAGAAAAGATAATGAAAAGAAAGAACTAAGGTGCTTCCCTTCCCCCTGTGCTCCTGTCTTCACTGTTCCACTTCTGATAGAAACCAATTCTCAAGAACTTGTTTTCCCCAAAGCTGAGTGTTCCCGTAGCTCCCTTATGCTAGTATCTGATCACCGTGTAAAGCTCACAAAGAGGTGAAAAGAAACAGAGAGACATAAAATAGTACCAAGGAAAGAACTCTCATCAAAACTGCAGACTTGGATCATCAGCGCTGAGAGTTTAAGGAGCTCCTCAGCAGAATATTGCAGTACATTCAGCAAGAGGGATAAAAATCCAGCTCAGATTTCATCATTTCCATACTTGATTCCTGCCATAACTACACCAGCTATAAAAATCATGTATATTTCTAAATGAGGTCTGTAGGAGACCCTTTGGGTGTTTCTCTTCAGAAAGTTATAATGCATTATATCACCAGTAATAAGTCCACTAAGTAAGTAATAAAACTTAATCATCCTGAAACAACACTTAAAATTTTAAATCTGAAATGAAAAGGTCTACTGCTCCATACCTGACAATTTCGTTTAAAAAATCCTTTAGGACTTAATGTATTCACATAGCACTCCATACATGCATATAATACAATCATAATATCTTCCAAAATTTCCCACTTGCTAGTTCCAGCATTCAGTCAAATATTAGTAAGTTGACTACAAGTCAACAGGCATTATCTCTGCTTCTTCAAAATAATTTCTTTTCATCAGCTTGCAAGAAAATGTGACTATTCTCAGTAAAAACAAGTGGAGTGATACAGAATTCTTCCTCTGCTTAAAGATAAAGCGGATAAAGTACAATTTATATTGACCTTACAAGGTAATGAAGCCCTCGCAACGCCTCTGTGAGAATCCAATGACAGTTCACTTTATTTCAGACAAACAGCATAATCACTTGCTGATGTTCCGCCACTGGCCTTTAACTCCCATTCAGGTCCACATCACCTCCCACACAGACAGGTCACAGACCACATGCACTCCTAGTTCCACAGCTTCTTTTGTTTTCGCCTGACCACTTTGGAACCTCACAAGAAGAATTGTTCATTTCCTACACAAAAAGCCATCTCATTAAAGCATTTTCTTACTAAGATTCATAACCTTTAAGGTGCAGTGTGACAAATAATAAAGAGAATTGGATTACGCTCATGAATAGAGAATACTGATAAAACAAAAGAAGTGTTATTATGTCCTTCAATCAACAGGTTCTGTACCATCCTTGAAGTGTATTCCACAGTCTTTTAAGAAAATACCCGTTAAAATTTTCTAATTAAAATTTCACTTGCAAATCATTGTTATTGAAATATCTTCACGAGAACAACAAAGCAGGTAACAATCATAAAACTTCATGCCTTGAGGATCTACAATTTATGTAAGTTTTCATTAGCCTGATGTTTTATTTGCATCTAGCTATCCTGATGCTTTCCTAACTGCCTAGTTCCACACCAAATTAGAGCTGTTCTACCTCCGAGAGATTTTTATATGAGACTTTCACAAAAATCATTTCAGCTCAAAGACAAGAAACTCCAAGAAACTTCAAAGCTTCAGAGACATGCAAGAGCTATGAGCTACTCATAATTAAAGAAAAAAATTATTACACAGTTCCATGAATAGACGTATATTACTATGTTTTTACAGGGTATTTTTAAGAAAGAGAGGGTGAAACCAACACTATCTGTAATTCCAACTCTGAGAAATAGGTTCATACCTTAAATGGTGCTTGCAATCAATAGGATTTAGTACTGCCATTTCCAGAGTCACTAAAGATAATGCTATCAACTCATTAAGGTGTAAGTAGGCACACTGAAACAAACTAAACTAATTTCACACCAATACCGAGATACATAAGGGAAAGTGAAGGTCAAATAGATTTATGCCATAAGTGATTCTGAGTTTATGAAATGTTCTAATAGTATTTAAAACTGTATTTTGTCTACAGAATTTTGCATTTCTGAATAAAATTCTAACCAAGAACCCATTTCTCAGGATTACATTAAAAAATAAAAATAAAAAACACAGAAATGCATTTCAAGAGCAAGAATATTGGAGAGAACACCACACAGAACAAAAAAAATACATCAATTTCAAATTTTCTCCCCAAAGAGCAAGATACATCAGAAGCACAGAGTAATAGGTTTGCTAGTCTTTAATCACTGCTTGTTGAAATAACAGCAAATTAAATATCTGCTTTCGCAGGTTGTCAGATAATTCCTACAAGCCGCTAAATGCCTCTGGCTTTGTGAAAGTCTAGAGAGTTTGAATCACCCAGTATACTGCAAACCTTAAGATGTGCAACTAAATATTATAACGTAATTTAAAAATTATACTTGACTATATTGACTATACTATACTTTTATTGATGTAACACACAGATTCTAACTGGGTTTAGAAAAGACCCGCGTTTCACACCGCCTGTTTCTGTTGCTCCGCTTGGGAGACAAAAGAAAACAAGGAAAGAAAAACATCCTAGATGTGGTATAAATCAGTATCACTCTTAAAATCCATACACTTAATTGAACTTACCACAGTTAAGGTTGTAAGCACTTTTACATGGCTGCAATATGTCCACTGTCATTCTCTTCCTCCATTCAGTGATTCTGAAAGGTAAAAAAGACTTCATCAGAAAGGTCAAGAGAAAGATCAGCCCTCCTTTTACCACCATCTCTGACCAGCCCTTGAAGCTTCACAAGTTTTGTTGGCCTGTGATCCCTGCAACCCCAGACACAAACACAAGGCTTTGCATTTCCATTCTTATCTACACTCCTACCACTGCATGCTATAGTTCTATACATACATTGACCTTCTCAAAAATCACTGACCATGTACACTCTCTGAAATGGCTACATTAAACGCTCCTGAACACCCACATTTCCAAAAGGGAGGGAGTTTCATAAAGCCTTCAGAGATTTCCAGCGTGGCTGACTGTTAGTGGGAAACTGGAAGAACAGGGATGTAAGTTTTGCTTCATTCTTTTTTCAGTGCAGAGAAGAGGGGCTATCATGGGGTCTCTGAAAGCAGGGAATAACCCAATCCATAAACCACTATTAGACAATTGTTGTATTTCTGTGCATGGGAAATAATATATTCCCATTTAACTCCAAGAGGTGCCGAAGCTGCTCCTTCAGAGCTCATTTGAGAGAAAAGCTGGCATAGCCAGATCTTTCTTGCCCAGCTCTGGCTAAAAAGCAGCACTTGAGGACTGCCAATATTTATGCAATTTTTCTCATTTTATTCAGAGAGCAAAAACAGCCAGCCAAAAAGTCTTGGAGCACCCGAAACATAACAAGAAAGCAATAGCACTAATTTCTCCTCACTGCTTTTCTGTTGAGTAATCAAGCTTATATTAGTTTTGGAAGTTTTCCTCTTCCAAGGCGTGGCTGGTAAATCAAGTGGCTTCTAAGCTGAAGACTGTGCACAGAGCTTAACCCTGCCAAAATTTATGCATGGGAAATCTGCATGACTGGGTCTCACGAGATAACAGGCAAGCAGGTCTAAGGGAACGAGCACTAATGGAGGCTTTTCCTCAGGAAACCTTTGTCCATAAGAAATGACTCCAATTTCCAGAGTTTACTGGTTGCCACAGGTATAGTTTCCTTTTTCTTTCACATTCATGCCTTTTGTGCTGCACTGGGGCAATCCATTTTTTATTCATAGGCTTTAAGAGTGTCAGTGAATATGCTATGCCACAGTAGGCTGTTTGTAAGCTAACATCTGCCCAGTTGTTACCTGCAGCTGAATATCTGAGTGAAGTGTATCTTTACAACATTACATCGGCCTCTCTCCCAACACAGTCACTCCGTGTACTTTTACTGACTGAAGAAATTATTGAAGCAGCATCTTAACATATGCGCCAAATGTCCAGATGAGTGAACTGAATCTGCAGGAACACTGCTTTGGTCTTGAGCCAATATTAAGACATCAGTATTCAAGATTTTCTTTCACTCTTCCAGTCCACGAAGCAAATGAAGCACGCATGGATGGGTGATGTGCTCCCTCTTCAGGGGCTATGTTCCATCTCTGCTCCAGCCTGATCTGGCTGGGACTCAAAACAGGACCCTCACAGCAAATCACTGTGCTGGTCCTCTTCTTACTTAAGATCTTCTTCATTTTGTTACTGCCTTCTGAGAAAAATACTTCATATTATCCCAAGGCAGCTTTAAGATGAACTTCTAATGCCGTTATACAAACTGTAACACTAAGCTGAAAAAAGGAAATTGCTCCAGTGATTCAGCTCTTTTTGGTTTTGGGACCTTCTGTAGAACATAAGAACTACCAAATCGGAGTTCACTTCACCTGACACAGTAACACCAGTGGCTCACAGAGATGCCTCCAACCTACAAAACCCCCCAGCAGACCAGGAGAAACCTGTCCCTGAATTATGATTTTCAAGCCAATACACCAGCTTATTTATAATTAACAGTGATAACTTGCAGCATAGAAACACAATTCAGCATGATTTAGCCTCTCCCCGCCTCCAACACTTTCTGAAAGTTAAGACCCAACCTCCAACCCACTTTGTAAAGGCCCTGCATTAAATCCTGATATGCCACGGATGCCCTCCCAGAGGTCCTCCTACATTCTGTCTGACGGCCATCTAGTGGTACCTGCACTACTTAATAGGGTAAATGAGAGTTGACTCAGTGCTCAGACAAGTGAGTCTTCTGTTAGAACCAGAAGCTGTTCTGGAAGGATGGAGTTTATAATCTACACTTACATCGTGTTCTTTATTTTCTATTATAATTTTAAAAACTACTCTGTATTTCTGTATGTTAGATGCATCACCACAACATTGTTTGTGGCTGTCAACTTTTTATGGTTACCAACGGTAACATTACCCTCCAGTGCTTCCTGCCTCTCAGGTGAGCCAGGGCAACAGATGACAGGGCTACCACAGCTGCTTCCTTCAAACAAATGTTGACACAAGACCTCCTTCCTCCCTGCAGCCAGGCCTCTCTTCCTCTCTAGGGGAAAACTGCGCATGAGGTATTCCTGCCTTCTTCCTACACTGCTCCCAAGGGATGATTGCTCTGGGGCATACAAGCAGTTCACTGCAGACACAGACACTGAAGATGCCACTTGAGCCTCTCTAAAAGCCTTGCTGAAATGTTTTTATTATGAGAAGCACATGGCAGTGATTCTTATGGCTGGTTTTAGCTGCTGCATACTCCTCCTTGGTGCTCCTCTTATCCCTCCCCTGCTTTCATGCATTCACTAAAAGTTGTCAGATGCCTTCTGCAGACTAAGGTCCTTGCTACACCAATTTCCAGTTGGCTCAGGGGAGCTCCTGCCCACTGTAACAAATACAACCAGAGCTTTTCTAGTTTCTTCATCAGTACCAATTCCATCCTCTTGTGTTCTAAACGCTCAGATTTGTATCACCTGCCCAGAATCACCTAGGGATCTTTGGCATGTTTTTGTCATGGTGTATCTCATTCTGTAATCCCCTTTCACCTGAGCCTCAGTCTGCATTTTCCCCAGTAGAGCAGCAAGAGCTACAAAAATCTACAAGAGGCTTTACCCATGTAATGCTGAGCACATTTCAAAGCTCAGTAGACCATTGAGCTAATTCCTAACTATAGACATCGCTCACTAGGCTTGAGACTTTACAGATGCTGGATTGCCTTGAGGTTCTGAGAGCTGTGAAATTAACAGTAAAATATCTTGGCTAGCTTAGCATGAAGGCAAGAAGATTGCAAATTAACATTAAGCTTTATTCAGGTTTACCCAGAGGGCAGGAATATATTCTATTGGTAAGGGAAGAAAAAAAGAAAAAGAAGATTTTAAAGGGTCAGCATGGGCATTCAGAGTCAGATACGATTATTCCATGTACTACAAGCAACCCAAAGAAAACAAACTGCCTCTGGTATTTGCCTTTAGCTGTACATGTACAGGTCAGCTTATAGCAGATAGCCTGACACAGTTGAGGGGAACAGCTCAGTACCAAAAGCACAATTTAACCCCAGTATACAGTCACTAGTCAAGCTACCATCAGAGTGACATCAGGGAGATTACTCAGACCAAGGTTCCTAACAGAAGGAAGTGGTGTAAATAGGATTTGAAGGAACATGAGTTCTGGTCTATTACAAAGATAAAGCTATTGTAGGTCTCAGCACACCAGACTTCAAGTTTGCTTTTCCTCTACCTTTAACACATTTAAGTCCACACTTAATTAAACACCTCAGTTTATATCCACAGAGATGCCTCATAGAGAAACTACATGCAATGCTTTCTTCTAGCACTCAGAAGGGATACATGAAACATTACAGCCAATACAAAATATGTGAGAAACTACTTCTAAGTTTAAAGATTCACAGAGAAACACTCCCCCCCTCCCTTATTCCAGCCCAAATTCTCCATAGAAAAGAAGATACCTTTTCTTCCAACTGGCAGCATGCTGACCACCCAGCCCCAGCTGTTCAAGCTTTCCATGAGGCCTAAACTACTGCTGTTCCTAGCAATTTATAATGATCCCCAGCTGGCCCTCATCCCCCAGCCTGATTAATTAACACAGAGATGTTTCTTCATTCTCTGTGGTTCTATATCTCTTTGTAAAGTCCTGCAAGCAACCAAAAGGGAGAAAAGGAAAAGTTTTAGCTGGCACTCATCCAAACGTGTATCTTTATGTGGAAGATAATACCCTTAGAGAGGGAAAAATGACAGAATAAGCTTCCCGGGGCATAGTGCAGCAAAGGGATGCTGTATTATGTACTCTCTCAGAAATTCACTTTCAGCTTTTTTGCCCCTGTTAAAAAAGGCAGTGACTTTTGTCAGAGACTTTATACCAGCTCCTTTCACAGTTCAAAGGCATCAATCACAGAGACGTCTCAGGACTGGTCCCCCTTCACAGCGGATTCACACTCAAAGAAGTAAATGGAGTTGATTACTGATGTGTACCTTTCCAGAATGGAAGGTCCAACTAATAGCTCAAAAGCCACCTGGGAGCTCCTGGTGAAACAAATTACTTCTCTTTTTTTTTTAATGTACCAGAGCAAGTGGAAGTATTAAAAAACAAGCCGGTATTTTGTCATTTACAAATGCAAATACAATGTGTGCAAGCACACAGAAAGGCAAACCAATTACTCCTTAGCCCTCTGAAACTTGAAAAGGTGGGTGGGAAGAAAACATAACAAAATGAATTGATCTTTAGACCTCAGCTGTTTCCATGCAGATAAATTTCTGTTGAAATTAAACACAAGTAAACCAGATTAAAAAATCGAACCACAAAACCAAAAAAGAATTCAAGTTAATAACATAAGAACAATAGGAAAATAGGGAATGTTGAAATCACATCTTTATTTTGGCAAAAGATTAAATGCCATGTTTAAAAGATTTAAATTCTTTCATCACGTTTTTATATTACATTAAATTTATTTAATCTGTAATCATCATATTTTTGACAATGGTTTGTTTTTACACTGAGTAGTGATACCCAATGCTTTTAGAAGTATGACATAAAATTCTTAAAACAATTACTCTTGAAAACAGTGATTATTACTGTACCATATCATATTGACACCACCTTCAAATGTGGCTCCATTGAGCTGAAAGCCCCAAAACCTGATTTTGATCATCCAGTCTGGCCTATAGACTTTTCTTTCACATTAAGCCACTGAAATGATTGAATTGAAGTCTGACACAGAGTTACTCCTCGCTAATTGTCTGTAGGTCCAGCAGCATTGTACAGTGAGTCTATGACCTGAAGGGAGAATGAAGAGTTCACAGTCGATGCAACAGGTAAATGGGAAAGAGTGATTTATTATGAACATTTTCCATGTGTCTTAGTGGTTCCACATTTTTATGTAATGTTCTCATTTTCAGCCATCTATTTTTAAAAACTCTCAGAAGGATGTGCTGGTAAGTGAGTCAGTGGGAAGATCTGAAGGAGACAAATTAAAAAGAGAAATATGAAGCACAGAGGACAAGGTTAAGAAGGCCAGTCCATGCACGGGGAACTGGGCTAGAACACAGTTGTAGGACAGCTGTCTCACTGCCACAAAAGCATATTTTGAAATGTGGCTTTAATTGTAGTCCTGAAGCTTGCCATCACCAGGTCTCACTGACTTTCACTGTACTTGTCCGTGAAGTACTGTCAAGCCTCTATTTTGTGTGGTGTGCCCCCAACACTAAAATAGTGACCAGTTTCCTTCCCAGGAAAATATGCAGGAAGCTGAACTGTAGAAGTAATATGTTCATTAGTACTATTTAACAAATAGATGTTCCCCACTTCAAGAACAGGGCAAAATCATTAATTCTGTTATTGACAGCACGTGAAGATTCAAATCCTGGGAGAGCACCACACAAGATTTTCAGAAATTCCAGCTTATAACTGAAGCTGATGCCTCACTTAAAGTAACCAAGCTCAGTCCTGACCCAGTTCTCTGCCCCTTTCATATTAATGGACTGAAAAAGCCCCTCAGCTGTTTCAAGTTTCACATGCTAAGCATGAAGCTTAGCGGGTCCATGAAGAGTAGCTGAAAGTGAACATCTCAGCCTGAGCAGGCATTTGGCTGTTGGCCTGGTAGTTTTTAAACTTCCTTAAAGCTATCTTTTTGTGGAATCTGGAGTCTTAGAAGACTTCATTTTTATGTAGAAAATGAGCACAAAGTGGCAAATTAGGAATACATATCTTTTGAACCAGCACAGTATGCCTGAAATGCCTTTAAGAGCAATTGTTGCTATGACATTTTTTGTCTCAAACTGTTCTTTTTAAAAAAAAAAATTATCCTCATATCAACAAAAAGTGACATTCTTCAGATTTTTTTCTACTTACAGATATTTTTTCTTTTTACCAAACAGCTGATTTTCTCCCTAAGAAAATTAAAATTGTTGATTTATGTGAAGTTAAATCAGATCTTTAGACATAAACAGCACCTGCAATTAACAGGTTTTCTTTTTTCACTTGTTTACTGATGAAGCAGAAGACTGGACCTTTGCTCTGCTCTAAGAGAATATAAAATGAAACTGGGTGAGAACTGACCATCTATGATGAGATTGCCTGAAATAACTTAGAATATTTTTACTAGAAAGTTCACTTACAAAATATTGAGAAAAACAAAAAATCACATTTCATTTTTCTTCTGTAACAGGAGAAATTTTAACACAAGCTTTTAGCTGGCAGCAGTAAAACATGAATTGTTTCTTAGGCTGAATTATCACTACATGTTTCATGAGGATTAACTAGTATGTTGTTATTAGAGTAGCCAGTGATTCAGTATGCCAGAAGATTGGAAGATTAAACAAAAGCTAATCTCTGCAGAAGTAGGACAAAATCCTTTGTTTCTTTTTCAGGAAAAAGAATTCACAGCTTGCACATTCTCAAAAGCTGCCTTCCCTCTTGCTATCTCGGTAAGACAAAGTTTTTCTCCCCAGCAGTACTTTCCCACCTGCCTTTTCCAGAGGAATGCAGCTTCCAACACCTGTGTGTTATGGAACATTAGGGGTCAGGAAGCACCAGTGGTGGTCATTTTTTTTTGTCAGTTTAGCACTAACTAATAATGAATATTTTCTATAAATCAAGCAACTCTTTTCTCTTTTGTTGCACTGGTGATCAGAGCTTGACACAACTGGAAAAGGCTGACACATCAGATTGCCGCAAAATTTGAAGAGGTATTCAACAACCACTGCCAAACAAAATGCTGTGAAAAGTGTTTATGTGTATTTTTAAAAAGCTGTTGGCAAATACCAACATTTATTTTAACTTGAATGCGCAGTATAATTATATTTCAAGTTCTTGTCACTGACTTATCAGCTGTAGGATTATCTTCTAAGAGAAGGAGGAGATCAGTTTGATACATGGTGTTCTACCAAAAATCCCACAGTACAAAGGATATTGTCACTCTCATGTAACTGTGTGTGCTGCCAACCTGAAATTATTTTCAAAAGAGAATAAAAATCCAAGTTTTGGACGCAAAACTTGAAATTAAATATATTTCGGGCCATAAGCAATGCCTGCATTCTTTTCCTGTTTCCATAATGGCATGTAAATCTAATCCAAAGCAGGTGCATGTTCAAGTCTTAGCTTTTGGCACCCTGTTCCTAAATGTAGAAACAACGTGCTATTGACATATCGATGGAAAAGATTATATCCAGTTCTTGACTAGGCTGCAATGTCACATTCTTCGAAAGAGCAAAGAAATAGGTAAGTTTTCATTTAGCATGATATTTAAATAATGTTATTTTTTAATATAAGAAAGATGGTGAATTTTCCTAATACAATCCTACATCTGGTTTTCCTTTCATTTTTAAATATTTCACTTCCAGCAGCACCTCCCACCACGTTCTCTTTTTGAAATATTAATGGGAGTTATTCAGGAGTCTGATAAACAGGTAAAAGATAACAATGACAGATACAGTTCTTTGTAACATAAGACAGACAGCAAGCGATATGCTTCCTACACAATACTTGAGATTTTCAAAGGTGGCTTAGGATCCAGACATTTTAAAGAAATTTTTAGTATTTAAGGGACTTTTGGCAGTTATCAACAAAGATCCCAGGAGTTTAGCATTCGACTCAGACAGAAAACGATGAAACTGGTCTAAAGTATCCTTTGAAATGTTCAAAATCTACCATAGCTAGAATATACTTAGTATCAAGCTATATGACAGAGAAATGCTACATATTAAGTAGGTCTCTTGTATTCATCTATTAAATATTGTCCTGCACTGGAAGAAACCCCCCATCCAAGTGCAGAAGATTGGCCAGGAATGGCAGCTACTGGGAGGATACATCCAGGGGAAAGTGAGGCTTTAAAACATTTGCAATTCATACCTGAGTGCTCTCTTACTTTCCTGCAGGCTCCCTCTGCAGTCATTTTTCTGCTCAGAGTCCCAATTAAACAGATGAAGCTGCTAAAATTAGTTATCTTAACAGCAAGGCATGGGATCATGCCTCTCCTTGGGATCAAAGGCACCTCGGTGGGAGGGAGTGACTGACAGCTGGAACGGTCACCTGGGAAGCTCCTGCTCATCTGCTCCTGGGTCAGATCTTTCCCATGGCAAGGTCTGGACCCAGCAGTTGGCAGAGGGCAATTTTTGCCTTCAAGGAAATTCGGAGATGGACACAGTGATCTGCTAAGGAACTAGCAGCAGCAGGACCAGGGCATGAGGTCTGCACAGTGCATTCCCTTCAGTTGGACTGTGCAGGAAAATGTAAGAACTGACTTTGACTTCCTGAATGAACTAATTTTACTATTTCTTGCAGCACACAACTGTCTATCCTTTCAGACTGGAACTCAGCATAGATTGACCAGCCATAACTACTGGCAATCTGTGGGAGAAAAATGCTAAGACTACTTATCAGAACTAAAGTATGTGAAACATTCATCTCAACAGGATTAGGCAAATTACAACAAGCTTAAAAGTCCTTGCTCTTTTTATTGCTATTTTGCTTTGCCCTCCATCTCCTACATATTCCACTTACGGTACCTGACTTAATGCTGCCTTGTACCTCTCTCAGGAAACATGAACCAAATCAGTGTTCAGTGAACCCATGGGAAGCTCTGTCTGACTCACTGAGGCCCATGTCCTAAGCACCACTGCACAAACAAGTGAGAGGGTGAGCTCACTTTAAAATCAGTATACTCCAGACTGAGGGCTAGTATGGAATGCTTATTAATCAGATCACATATTCACTCACTCGCTTGTTCTGTTCCCACTATTACCTCTCTCCAATCTCTTAAAATAAGAGTAACCATTGCTCAGTAATGAATATAGTTGCTAGAGTTTCAGACCTCACAGCAAAAAATTAACTGCTATCAGTGTTACAATATTTAGCATCTGCTGCGAGTCACTCACAGGTAGTTATCAGCACTGTTGTGGTTACCTAATGATCTTAGAGAAGGAGAGGCAAGGATGAACACCGTGAGATCCACAGTGAGATGATGTAGCTCATGCTGGCAGACAGGTCTCACAAATTTTTCTCTTTTGATGGCTGTTGCTGCACTGACGCTTGCCAGAGCAGCATCTGTAAAAGCGTAAGGGATGAGCACATCTGTACCTGCATTCTGTACAGACCAGCTGAAAACAGCCCTAAAAAAGAACTTAGCAAAAATTACTGTTTGCAAACAGCCATTTTGGAGGATTAATAGCTGCTGTAGCCTGAATAAAATGGCAGAGGTGGGCTTTTTTCCTCAGTGGAAAATAGTTTTCCTAACAGACCCAAAATCAGAAGGCAGATGTGATCCATTTTACATGCATCATTCCAATTTCAGTGAATGTTCTACTTTGAAATCAAAGATTTGAACAACATTATTTCCAGGGTGTTTTGGCCAAAATGCACCTGCATATATTTGATAAGCAGAGCCTAGTGTCCTTCCACACACAACATATCTCAAAAATCACAGTCAGAAAACTTCACTCATATTCACAGTTATGTATTCCCATAATACTGTATTTGCAGTGATTTGTGGAAGATCCAAGGAAATAATTGTCATATCCTCAACTGATGTAAACCAGCATAACTCTACTGAAATAAATAAAACCAACTTCTAACAGATCCAGCTAATAATTTCTTAAATGAACTGTAGGAGATTGCCTCTGTGCAGTTCATTTCCAAGGGACAAGGAAGATGACACAATGATGTCTCATTTGTAACAGGCTACAAACTGAACCCGAAGCACCACTGAAATTACTAAAGAGTGATGACTTACATCTCAGCAGCTGACCTCATTCTGCAATTCAGCTATGGTTATCTGCCTTCTCAGTTACTTAAATTTTCATTGAATAATCATTTTGGTTGGCAACAAGCCCATCATATTTTATTATTCCAGGCTCACTTGGAGAAATAAACTGAAAAATTGACTATTAATGTCAAGGCTTATGAAGTGATGTTACAAAGCATTTTGTTAACTAAACACATGTCAAGAATTAGAGTTATAGTGACAATTCTACAATTCTTAGTTTTCCTGGGACAGATGGAAATTAAAAGAAAGCAGAATCTGAAGACTTTTATGATCTTCTTACTAAACATAAATTAGACATGAAAAATCATTGTCTACACACTGATTTATGGTTACCTGAAGATTCAGGCTTGAAAAAAGGGATAATTCTTAAAGTGTCTTCAGAGACATAGTAATTGTTCTGCCTCAAATCAGCCTGTTTCCCCATACATTAACAGTTCCTTGGTGGGCAGTTTTTCACCCTGAAAACATTGCTGATTTGTAATTTACTTTTGTATTTCCCCACAGTTAAACACCATAAGAAGTTTTTCTGTTTACATGCAAAGTCATAGTGACTTTGGATGGAAAAACACACAGTAGGAGAGCTATCCATCAGGAACGCCTAGCATAGCCTGGAGAAGAGGAAAATATCAGGGGCAAAACCCAGTAACACATCCCTCTCCCCAAAACCAAGCACAATTTCATACAACTGGTAGCTTTTGGAGTAGATCTGACCAGGGAGAAAAATCCCACCAACACGCCATATCCACATGGAAGGAAACAGTAAAGCTGGACTATGCCTTGTCCAACACTCCCATTTAGCTGGGTAACTGGGGTCCCAAATTATCACCATTTCCACTAATACCTTGTATTCTTGCTATTAGAAATGCTGAACTACCGTTTACAACCGTCACTCTGGGCCAGGTGTGTTAGCAAGGCTCAGAGTAAAATGGCATTAGAAGCGAGAAACCTGACTTTTATTCTTTGCATTTGTCAGAGGTCCTAACAACAGGCTTATTCTGTACTCAGTCTACTAAATGGACATAGAAAGAATTACAGTTCCCTAGTTGTGTATGATCGATTACTCTCCTTGCTTTCTAATTTTGCCTGAGTAAATATTTCAGGTTCTGGTCTTGAGGTTGTAAAATAAATCATAATATAATTATAGCTTGCCAGTGTTTCAGAGGCAAAAAGTGCATGAATTTATTATTTCTGATAAGCAGTCTTATAATAACAGAAGCCTGAGGTTTACCAGCAAGACAAACAAATTAACTTCTTCTATCTGTGCATTTCATTCCAGATTAAAATGGCAAAACTCAGAATTTAAAACCGACCCACTTCATTCCGGAGGATGTGCAGGGTAGTGGTTATAGACACAAGGATTATGCAGCAGGACAAGCGCTTGAATGTTTGGAATGCAGCTAGTTTCAAGAGATCGAATACATCCAGTCAAACAGCGTGCACTGAATCATTATATCTACTGTCAATGGATATAAATTGCTTTACTTTACATAATGAAAGTGAAACTTGTAAAGCCTTGTGTGTTTGGACAGTGAATTTATGTTGTAGGCAACCTGATTCTTGGCTGTCAAGCTAAAAATCTGTCTAGAGAGGATGGAAGTCAAAGGCTGAGATTCACTCAAACTCCAAAGCAAGATTGCCATGACAGATTGGACATAAACTGTGTGATGGAAGAGAAAAACACTTAATCGTATGTGATAATTCTGTATGGTTGCAACTGGGAGTGTAATTTCCTTGTAATCTCATCACTGTCTAGCTCCAGGGATCCCTGATTCTTTGCTTTCTTTTCTTAGGCGCATAGGAATAACTCTGCTCCAGTCCATAAACAGGAGTTGGCCTCAGCAAGCGTGCAGAAGCAGTGAAGTGCAGTTTGGAAAGGCTGAATTAGCTCAAACATTTTTGGTTTACGCAAACAAAAGCATGAATTCACCCTCAGATGCAAAAGGCAGATACTTCTCTTGGATACTTTCCTAGCCACCCTGTTGCTAGAAGAACTCGGCCTTATTCAAGAGCCATGATGGATAATAATCCAGCTATCTGAGTTAATGCATACTCACTCAGCCAGAACAGGACTCTGCTTGGCAGTAATCACAATCCCGACCTATAATGACACTTAATGTCATCAGCCACGTAAATTTTTGGTGATAAATGAAATATTTCAGTGGATCCCTAATGATTTCTATTACGAGAGTATAAAAGGCAGAGACCCAAAAAACTGAAATCACACATCTCATTGCTATTTGAATGATAATAGCTCTGCTGCCTGTTTGCCTGGCAGGCTGGTTGAGTCGCAGAGAGTATAACGTGGCAAACTCTCACTGCTTTTCTTTCCTCTAACTCATTTTAATCGAACAACACTTGATCTGGGACATACTCATGTTACACCTGGCACATTATCAGAAAGAAAAGGGAACTGTAGCTTGAAGAAGGTGTAGTTCATGCTTACTCTGGACAACAGGCAGTCTCAATATGCATTACTCTCATCCTTCTAGTCCTTTTTTTTTTTTTTTCTTCTCTTTTGAGAAGTTCTGAATTATCTACCAATACCTTTTTTAGCAGTGGAAACTCATTTTAACCACTGCGCTTCCTAATCTCATTGCAATTGCAGCACTCAAGAATGGAAGGGTCTCAAATTACATTAAACTCATCAGGAGACACTCTGGGAAATGCTATGTTTTAAACATCAGATAGCAACCTGAGCCATAAATTTAGAACAACGGGCTGCACGACCTAGATAAGAAAAAGAGAGTTAATTTCAAATTACCTGATTACCTGATTTAAAAAAAACCACTCAGCTGTAGTCTTCCCATAATTGCCAGACTTCAAGGATTCAGCTCAGTTAAAGCACGTCATCTATCTAGTGTGAGTGCTGTCCTTGATTTCTTGTTCATTTCTAAGCTACAGGATTGTTAGAGCAGCTCTGAAAGATTTTCATTGTCTACCATCAATTCTTCAAGAGGAGAAGGTATGCTAAAAATTAGGGGTGTGGAGCACTCCACTTAGAACTTATCAGAAGACATCACCTGGTGCAGGCAAGATTAATAAGATCATGCTGCTTGTGACAACAGACCTTTCTTTCCACTGGCATTGGTTCAGTTGAAATGTTCTGAAAGGAAGACAAAAGTTTAGGAGAAGCTCTAAAGCTCAAATCTAATATCTGTTATACAAATATCTAAATTCAGATATAAAAGAATGTGTTTGGCCAAATCCAGATATCCAGTGAAAACACTCCAGAGTTTTGGCCTAGGTTGCATCTAGTTTGAAAATGTATACATTTAAAAATAACCTTTCATAAAAATTAAGGAAAAAGAAGAAAATCTCCAATAATGCTGATTTTTAATGCAATAAATTTCAAGGAACTATGCATTCATATAATGGGAGATGGACATTTAATCACAGTGCCTTGAAAACCCTGCATAAGAAGGACGCTCATGACAAGCCCTTGCTCAAGTATGAGTCTCTTCCTGTACACCTAACTCACTGTAGTGCACCCCAAAAAACTCCTACTCACCCAAGGTTTTAAAACTCAAACGATCTCTGAATCAGGAGATTTGCCTCCATACTCAAACGATTACCCAAATATCAATTAAATTTCCTGTTTGCTTTAAAACTTCCTGTTTTGATAAAGACTACCAATTTCAGAGCACCAACGATGATGCAGTGACTGTCATCATCTAAACCACAAATAGAACTGCCCAGGCGGTGGCCAGACTGCTACAGTCATTCTGGATTAGAAGACTGTTATGATTCACTATGGGTGATACACTTAATTAAAAATTTGATAGACTGTATCTACACAGACTTAAAGCTAAGTTGTGATTGACACGTGAATGGGTTTAACCTGAGTTTAACGTTAAATAAAAAACAAAGGCAAATGACATGGCATTTTTATGGACAGTAATGCCAAGAAATAAAAGTTTACTACATGGAAAAGGAATTTTAGAACCAGATCTCATATTAAAAAGCTGGCGACTCTTTGAGGATATTAAAAAAAGATTTCATAGAAGCCACTACTAGGTAATGTAATCTTGTACAAAAGCCACAGTGAATTGAAAGAGTTCATGTAGTGGTCAATGGAAGATTAAAATGAAATTTTGACCCTGCAAGATGTTTTAAAGCATATGATTGGGATATGGCAATCCCATTATCTGCTTCATCATCAAATATTATTGAGGAAAGTAGCTGAGAACATTTCAGAGAGGATTAGATGTTGTGAATGAGGACCTTGATGGCTGTGAAAAAAACAGGCCAGGGTGTGGAAATCCATTCCTTAGTCTTTGCAGCAAGTCAGAATGCTGAAAATAACATAGTTGGGGTGACCCTGGAACTCTTAAATGTACGGAAGGATGAGAAATAGAGGAGATCCCTAATGATTTCCTGTGAACTTGACATTCTATAAAAGCACTGGAACCCACGAGGATGAGGGTATCTCTTTAGCAACAGCCATCAATAACAGCATGTAGAATAAATAATAAATGCTAGATCCTATAAGCAATCAGACATTCAGAAGTCTTGTTTTCCCTTATGGGAACTATTAACATGAAAAAGAATTCAAAATGGCATTACACAAACAGGGTTTTGCAAATATGCCTGCTACAGAGACCACTGCTATTGACGACAGAACATTCCTAAGGCGAGACACTTTAAATTTATTCCTCCCCAGATAAATATTCGAGAACACTCTGGTGACCAAGAGGCTTCATACTAGATGAATCTGAGGCCTGTGGTACTCAGCCCAAATTTTGCTGTTGAATGAAGGTTCCTTCTACAGAATATGTCATTGAAGAGAAAAAGAGTTGTCCCAAACTGATGGCTTTATTGCCACTGAAAGCAGTCTTTTACTAACAAGAAAGAGTTTTTACGACAACAGGCTTTTGCTTCACAACCCAGACTACCCAAGTGCTAGAGGAAAATGACTTCTCCAATAATTCCTTCTTTACACTCAATGTTTATGAGAGAAAACAGAACCATGATTCAAATACTGAGAAAAAAGGAATTTCATGACAACCACCAGAACTATGTTTTCTTGAAAGAGAAAGTTTAGGACACCATTTCATCCCTCCTGTTTTTCTTGCCTTCTTAGAAAAGCATCAGTGTTAACTCGACCATACTACTCACGTCTACTGAGCGTTGCATTTCAGATAAGGCTTATCACCCCACTTACACAACTCTGTAGGCATTGACAAAATATCCTCCTTTTCGATGCACATGCAAAGTCTGCAGCAAGCAGCATTGATCATTCTATTATCACTCTGTTATGCTTAATTTCCTCTTCATCTTTCAAGTCAAACTCCATCTCAAACTACATCAATAGTGGTGGCAACACTCTGATGGATTAGCCTTGCCTTTGGCAGGCACGTGTGCTGCATGTACCTTGTGAGATTGCTTTTGTGTTACCCTGGCACAACTGAGCTCTCCTAAGCTATTCAAAGAATCAAATTAACAAGTGCATTGCAATCTTTAAGCACTCTGATATGACTTTGTAACAAGCAATTAACTATTGCAGCCAGACACTTTGACAAAGCACTAGAAATCTCTGCCAAGGGGAGGGTTCTGCTGTAAGAACAAACCAACTTCAGCATCCACCTGGGCAGCTCCTCGCCTCAGCTCTGGCCCAGAGTAACAGGCAGGGCTCACGGGATCTTACGCATTCCTGGTCATGCAAAGGAGGCAGCAGGACTGCAGCACAGAAAAGCAGGGAGAGTCATTCCTTATTCTCCACTGTGAATAAAAGTAAATACAAGAAACTTTGTGAAATTAAGCAACTCCTAGAGCAAGGAGCTTTTGGGAAGGAATGTCCCCAGAGGTCTGCCTGACAAGTAGCCGTAATTTCCTGATGATATCAATGGTTGCCACTGGCTTTGATTTAAAGGATGAAGGAAGCGCTCTTCCTTCTCCTTTCCAGCACTTGCCTCATCTATAGCCCAGCTACAATGTCCCACTGTCCAATGGCCCCAGAAGTCAAATTACTGAACCCAGTAGATATTTGGATTATAAAAAATGCCACTTAAAAAAAAAATCTCATCAGTCCATCTCTTCAGATACCTGAAGATCCTTCGAACCTTTGGCATTTCCTAACATACCCAGGATGTATCAGTAACTTGATTTCATAGTTATCCCCATGTATCCACAGTATCTGCACACCGACAGCTCTGCAAGCAGAACAGAATCCGAACAGCAGGTCAGCAATGCAATTCGGTGACCCTTTCTTCCATTGCTGTGTGAAGGTTTTGTCTCCTTATGTTTAACTGTGCTGGCTCAGGCCCGAGGCGGTGGCAGTTTGCTTCCCACATAAGAACAGGTATTACCCACAGATGCTGCTTTCAAACCTGTGTTGTTATCTGTAAAACAGTGGTAAATAAGCACAACTGCTCTAGTCCAAGATCAACCAACTCAAAACAAGGCTATTCCACCAGTTCCTCACTACCGGAGTGGAACCCTCATTTGCAGACTTCAATGACAAAACATTTTTAGCTGCCATAATTTTTTAACATTTTTAGACCATTTTAACCAGTTTTCTTAAAACATTGGCACCTAATAATTGTGGTATTCCCCAGGCTAGTATATGCAAAAACGCAATGTCCAAATTGCTAATAGTACTTCATCCATCATTTACCATCCTAAGTGCCCCTCTTCAGTGCCTCCCTTTTCTTTATCTGGCCAATCTCCATAGTATACACTCAAGTTAGAAAAGAATTTGAGAAAATTCATTAACAAGAGAACTTTTGCTCAATTTTTTCTGGCAAGGTCAACTTAGTAATTTGCAGTAATAATTACAGGTGCTCTGACTTTACTGCTGTTTGTGTTCCCTAGACACTAAAGGTGCAGATCTGAAGAGAAGTGATAACTAAACCAGCCAGCACATGTTATTAACTCTGCACTAGTTTAATTTCAACTGTCTTTGATTATGAAAAGTGCAGGCAAATAATCACAAGCTTTAGATGGAGTTTTATTCATGGCTGGCTGAATAATGAAGTCACAATGTGCACAAATAACATGTTGACAAGTATCGATTCACAAGTATTTATCATATTTTTTCTAGGATTGTTTTCCAGTTCCAATTTATTTTCAAAATATGACTCCTCTCAGTTTCTATCTTTCTCTTATTTATCTGTCTGTGTGTTATGCACCCTGCTCCAGTTTTGTATTTTGGCATCTGAAAGCAGGAAACTTATATAACTTTAACCCTTCTCTTGGCAGTCAGGCACATACATACAATTTTTGAAACAATTCATTGCTTGAAGATTTTCAGTCCATGTAGCCTTAGAGCAGGGAAATGAAAGATGAGCTCTTCATGTCCCTTTCAGGTTATGCTTTTAATGGATTTCTTTTATAGCTTAAGATCCAGTAAAAGCATTTATAAGATAATGGAACCAGATTATAATTGTAAGAGTTGAATTTTACTGCTATGCATTCAGGGTTTAATTTCATTTCTTTTCAAACTTGCTGGTTGATTCTTCCAAATGGGTTATGACTCTATGATCCTTCCAGCAACCTTGTGCTTGGCATAGGCTTCACATTTCTGCACAGACCTAGACAAAACTATATTCATCCAACAGGAGATTATAGAAGTAGTCTTGCATACACTTTTATAGCTTGATATTGTGTATTTTTATGCATTTTACTGCATAGATAAGCATTCAGTATTGAATATCAAAGGAAATGTATGGAAATGAAAATGGAAATATATGTATTGCATCCAAGAACTGAAAATAATCATGTAATATCAATGCAGTCTAAAAATAGGCAGTGTTTTGAGACCCAAGAGCAGGTACGCTCTCTCACAGACAAGTGTAACTCTCATGGATCACATGCTCTGAACATCTTCATTCAGTTGATAATAACATAAAGAAAGAACTAGTTCTTTTCAATATTAGTCACTCATATCACTGATACAAGAGGAAAACAGATCAAGAAGTTAAAACCTGGTCTTCATCATATCTGGAAAAGAAACAGCCCTATAACATATTTCTAGTATTTTGCCACAGCTATAACAACACACTGAATCCAGCATGAAGAACACAGCTTCCTATAGGAAATGCTCACTTAAACAGAAGGAATTTGGATCAGTGGACATTTTTTCACAGCCATGTGTTCACTGTTTTCCCTGCAGTGAGAGTTTTATTTATCTTAGCAGAGATACAAGTCAATGTTAGGATTGATCTGCTGTTATTTTCACGAGGAGAATATTGCATTATGATGAACAGAGAAAAATATTGGCATAATCTGAAACTGGGATACAAATTGATGAGGTGTGGTAGCACAAAAGGCTGACAGGACCTTTAAATGTCTGTATGTGGGACTAATAAGTAGGAGTAAGGAAGTTGTGTTGCAGCACAGCTGAGGCAGCGACCGGGAGACTGTGTGCAGTTCTGGTAGCCACGTTTGAAAAGGATATTGAAAAGTCAAGAAATGATGGATGAGCTGTGTCTGGTACCCGGGGTTCTGTCTGACTGTTGCGTGGCAACAAGGGGTAGACGCTTTCTCAAAGGAGCGCCTTTAAAGGGAACGGATCTGCCAGCTGCAATCTTTCCTACAAACCCTCCTCCATCCCCTGATCCAGTACACGCATTGTCACAGGCAGGCTCAGGAAAATGACAAAAAGTTTTCATTCCTCCTGCAGATAAAGGGAAGGTGCCCACAAAAGAGACAATCTAGGAATGTTATGCTGATATGAGATATTGCCTATAATTAAAGCAGAATATTTTTTTCTTTGAAGAATTTCATATTGTCAGTTAGGACAGCTTGAAGAACTACCTATTTTTCACCAGGTTTTTTTTCCTAGTTTATCTGTGACGACAATTTTTTGTATCTTTTCTACTGAAGACATTTCAAGCTTTTCCTAAAGAAGAGAAGAGACTAAAACAAATGATGTTTTTTTCTCAGTACTGAAAGAAAAAAAAATCCAATCTCCTTTCTGCTGCATTGTAGAATAAATGACACATACGTGGCTTCCACACCACATTTGCAACTTGAGGAGATCTAAATCTCAAGGCTTACAATTTACAGCATCATTTTGTCATTTTTCAAACACACGATCTTCCCTTCATGTGGCAGGGGCAAGAGAAGCACACCTGTCTTATACTCTACCCCATTCCTTAACCTCCCTCTGTCAAGTTGAAAAAATAAATCATTCCCACACTGAGGCAAATGATAGGGGTCGTGTCTAATGCTGGCAGTTTGAAAACTCAAAAATCCAAAATCAGAGTGTGGAACCTATCTGATTGTCCCCCAAAAAGGTATTTCTTATAGAAAAAAATAAAATAATTATTCTGATGTGCACAAATGTATTGTGTCCAGATGCCCCACGATCTGTTGAAATGGCTCACTGTAAGCACCAAATCCCACCAGGGTAACTGGAGAGACCCTTTTTACTTCAGTGGTTTCCAGTGTGGATTCTTGCGAGCAAACTGCCTTTTCTGATTCCTGCTCCTTCTCACCCCAACCCGATGTAAATTGGCCTAAGAGCAGGGATTGCACTGCCATTAAGTGATGAGGATCTTGCCTTCACTTCATTAACGTCTCCCTTGGGAGTGCTAAGGACAGACTGGGAGAAGATGATCACATAATCAAAAGCTCTGTTCTTGGAAGAGACAAGTCTTGAGACTTTGTTTACATCAGATGTGGTGATTGAATTTCACTTGTCATGTCACAAGCATCCAGCCTGTTGGCTGCAGAATGAAGTGAATAATTTAGCAGGGAACTGCTGCATGCCAAGCAAACAGGTTGTAAAATAGTTCTGCACAAAATCTGGGGAACCAGCTGTCTCGATCTGAGGCACAGAATAGTATTTATTGCTTATGCACCACACTGAATTGCTAACAACACGGCCCAAAATTAGGAAAAGAATGATGAACATGGAGGAATTATTTTTTATTGTCCATCCTCAGAAACTCTTTTAGCACATAGACAATTAGAGAGAACTGCAGGCATTGCTCCTAGTGATACTAACATTTAAAGAACAGCATATACTAAAGCAGATATATTCTTGTGGCAAATGGGAATATCACTATCTACCTACAATAGATAAGATAAATGCAGATCTTTGTGTGCTGAGAAGCACTGGTGCACAGTTTGGGCAGAAAACAAAGAAGTCATACTAACGAGTAATTTGGGAAGCTAAATGTAGACCCATATTTGCCTGGATGTTGCAGTTATAAAACATTTCCTTTCCTGTTATGATACTGAACAAATAAATGCTGGTTTTCTCAGTGGGTGGATTTTGTAGAAGAGTGCTCAGCATTGACCTAATTGCAATCACGCTGGAATCAGTGGGAATTTAACACCAGACTCAACCAGAGCAGGAATAGGCTATCACTGCCCCAAGACATCCAGTGTTACAGATTCACCCATTCTGCAAAGCCTTCATAAATATGCCATTATTCAGAGTGGCTGCACAAGCATGTCATGGCCACCTTTTCTGGTCTGGCTTCCCTGCTGGCTTCCACAGTTGTCCATTTGTTTTCCAGATGGCACGGCTGTCCATTTATAAATGACACCTTTCTCCTGGCTTTATAGACTTGGAATTGGAAGGAAACATTTCAAATTTCAATGAGGAAAAAATTCTACTGTCCTTAATTTTAGTGTAGGGTATGTAGTTGTAAATTTGTGACTGATTTTTCCAAACATTTTTGGCTCAATAACAGAGAGAAAAAACATCTTAGTGGAGCAGACACTGAGAATAATTACCTACTCTCCTCCACACATGAAATATTTATAATTAAATATATCCAGCCTTGTCTTTTTGAAGCAACAGAAAGGCCAATGAATTCTTTAAAAAATATTCAAGGAAATGTCGTCCTTTAAATTTTCAGCTAGTTCTGTGTAGATTATTAACATTCAAAAGGCAAGACATACCCAAACTTAACTGCCCATCCAGAAGAAGGTAAGAAATGAAATAAAGGTACATTTCATTATTGTGCACAAACCCCCTGAAACTGGGAAATAAAACGTATTATCTCTGTAGCAAGAAATGAAGACTTCAGCAATGAAGTTGCACATGGAGATATATCAAACAGAGACAGCAGCTGTAATTCAAAGAAAAATGTATAATCATTAGAGCAGGGAAGCTTTTTTAATAGAATGACAAATGTAATGACTGGAGTTAGAAGACACAAGAATAACGTTATTGATGTCTCTCAGAAAACTCAAACAATTAATAATGATAACAATTTTTCAGGGGGAAAAAAAGGGTGAAATAATCTTACCATGTAGTTATAGTCATTGTTCACATCTAGTTTACAGCACTCAAGCCTCAACAAACACTGGATGGAAATTCCCTCTTCACCCCACTGCAGTCTGTAACCTCCAAAATGCTTCTCTTCCCAAACGCCACACAGGATTTTTACACAAGAGTAAACCAACATAATTTGTGTTCTTTAACGAGGTTGCTATTATAGCCTTGCATTAAATTTATTTTTGTTCTTCAAATTTTCCATCCAAGATTAAATATTTTCACCTCATTTAGAGCCCAAACATCTCTGAGAGCACTTCTAGTATTTAAACCAGAAGCTGGACAACATTTAAGTAATGTCTGGCACACTCTATAACCTAAAGTGTCTTTCCCAAGGAAATGACTGTAGGTTTGCAGGCTGTGTTTTTGTCACTTCCTATGTGACATTGACCTAGCCCTGCAGATGAAATATGGTTCAATCCTACAACGAGCTGAGGTGCTCAGCACCTCATGTGACAGCTGGGGATATTCAGTAACTTGCAGGGTCAGATCCTCAGTAGACATTTTTTTTTGGCAAAGAAGTAGACAAGGTTAATTAACAGGCTAAAAGTCTAAAGACACAGGCTTATCTGTCTGATGGTTAAACCATAAAATAACTTCATTGTACAATACCCTTGTGAACCTTCAGTAGTTCCTTGGTTTGACTGATTAGACTCAAAATGCAAAGACTGCAAAACCAGCATTCAGTTGCTCTACTTGTTAGGATTTCAATTTAAAGCTGCAAGTACACTAGCCTGCTGCCCAAGTGTAATTCCAGTTCCTCTTAGCTCAGAAAAAAACTTCTGCAAAACTAAATTCATTATTTAGCACTTACTGACTACCCTTTGCTTAATTTAGGAATATGGACAGTAAGACTGCATGCTCAAAGTCAAAACAATTTGGCTTCATCTTCAAAACCCACAAATTTTCACTGAAGGGGGGCAGATGCTAGTTGGAGCTCTACCTTTGAGCACTCAGCAGCAACACTGCAATAAAATGCAATGTTTGCAGATAAAGCACTGAAATGTCTCTTGATGCATAAGTCTATCTCTTTTTGGTAAAAAACTAATTATTCTCCTTGCAGTACAATCTACAAACCAGCCTGTTTTGTCTCTGCTCTGAAGGTGCACCACCAAGAAACGCCAGAATTCGAGACAAAGGAAGATTCCTTCCAATGACCCTGGAAGCAAGTTTCACATCTCATTAGGGCTTTGCAACTTCTTGTGATGACAGCCACTCAAGTACCTCTGAAAGCACCACATCAGTGACTTAACAGAGGCAACAATTTGTACTAAAACCCATTAGAACAACCACCTGCACCACAGCCAGACCCAGCAAGGTAGAAAACATTTCACTGGCATCACTATCCAGAGAAGAAACCGAATCTCCATTAAGAACTTCCCTCTTTCTGCACTGCAAATCTCCTTTTGGCACAGAAAAATTCAGCAAAATTTCCTACTAATGAATTGATTGAAAAATCCAATCACTTACATTTAATTAGCACAACTAAATTATTCCTCATATCAGTGGCATGCTGTTTCCAGGAACTGTAATGAGGTGCCCTCTGGAATGTTTATAATTGAAGGAGAAAATGGAGTTAAGTTTCTAAAAGGGAAGGCCTTCAGGGGCTATAGGTCATAAATGTCAACACATGTGAGAAGAAAATATTTCATTTGGTGCATGCTCTACACTGCACATACCTGTGGTGAAAGATTCATATCTATACATTAACATTTTACCTGTAAGGTCCTGGGCAGCCACAACGTTCATTCCCTTCTGCTTAAGTTACACTGTGATTCTACACAGAAAAAAACAGCTGGTATTTTGTGCTAAGGGACAACAAATGAGGAATGCACCTGGAAGTGGCAGTAAAAGATGGGTACCAGGGACACTGTTATCACTAGAACCTCCCAAAGGAGCCTGAGACAGCAATACTTTGTGTTAGCAGAGCATGGCCCTTTCTTTTCTCATCATACTACTTCAGTGGCAGCAGCACTGAGGCAAGGAGGAGCTCAGACAACTTCACACTAACAAAAACTTTCTCTTTTCAATGAGAATTCCTTATGGTCCTTTCGCACTTCACTGAAAAAACTTCCACAGCCCTCATTTCTTCTGTCCTGTGCAGATGCCCATTAGAACCATGGGATTCTGGATTCAGTGATCCTCAGGAAAATTTTACCAAGGCAGAATTAGAGTTGGAAGTTGCAGTTTGAAAGTAAAGTATCTTTTTGAGATTCACCTTTCCTTCTACAAACAGCTCTTTCCAGTCTAGAAGTTCTGTTCTGTATTTCCTTACATAGAATTAACCTACCTGTCATCTTGTGGTCCTTTCTCATGCACAATTTAAAATGTCCCCACACATAAAATACCAAAATTCAAATAGCTTTATAAAGTTACTACACTTTTATTGCTCTTGGACGATCATACATTCCTCTGGTGAATTTAATTCTTGCATTTAATGGACTGGTACTAAATGAACTGGATACATGCCCCAGAGACGCCAGTGAGCAATACTATACAGAGCCATGAATTACAAAGCAGTTAGTATTAGGCCTCTGGAAAGGGCTTTGATGGTCATTGACTATCAGCAAGCTTTTCCGCTTGGGGAAGTATAAATTATAAAAGCTTTTATTCTTTCAGTCACAGGGTTTAGTAGCAATGCTAAGGAAGTAACATTCTGAAGTGTCTGTGTACAAGAACGAAGTGGGAGAGTGAGAAAGAATGAGACAGTGAAAGGGTTATGTATGAAATATGACAATATCGCTCACATTTCCATTTCTTACTTTGCTCACCTCCCTCTGGTCCAACTTCCTAAAATGAAATTTGTCTGCTCTTAATGAACCCCTGCTTGTCTTTCTCTTCCCTCATGTGGCCCAGAAGATGTGAAGCACCCAGGGAAGTAATCCTTGCTCAGTTCCGATGGCAGGTAACAGCAAGCTAACCAAAGACTGAAAATGCAAAATACAGGATGAATTACCAGAGGGGAATAACTGCCAAAAAAGTAATTCTATTTTGAAACAGGAGTTAACTTAATGTGAGAACTTATACAACAGCTATCTGTTTTAGCTGCTGAAGAATAATCTGAAAAAAGCACAGTGAATTGTTTCTGTTTTAATTCAAATCACTTTCACATTTATTCTATACCTGGTTTTGTTGTTTACATAATTTATTCTCTATCCAGTTAAATATTCACGTGAGTCATTATCATGAACATTTACTTTTCCCTCAACATTTGTTTTCTAAGTACAGTTCTTTGTTTATTATATCCTGACCTCATGTATATTTGACAGCCTCTAAGGAGTGTTATTCCTCTGGAAGTAATAAATTAGTTCTATTTGTTACATATTTTATATTTTCTCAAGAATTTTTGCCACGAGCAACTCGGGCTGCAATTGAGATATTAAAATTTCATTCTCAAGATTTCATCATAAGTCATTGGCTCAAATACCAAAAATGTAGCTGTGATTTCATGTGGTGAGTATCCTAATATCCACAAATTCAGCACACTTAAATGAGGGAGCAGGCAAGAATAGTTGCAACAGTTTGAGTGCACAATTATTGTACGAATAATACTCAGAACTACCACAATTATCTGAAAGTCATCAGGGAGCTCAAATAAGTAATTACAGTTGCTATTTATTGCCTCACAGAATACATAGACACAGTAACACCATCTTTCCTAAACTGTTACCACTGAGCTAATGCTCTGGAATTCTACCAGGAACACAGTCCTCTGGAAAAGCCTCTATCTAAAAAAAGATGTAAACACAGGACTACAACAATCTGAGGTCATTACAGAATCCACAGCAATGGTTTTGGTAAGAATAGGGTCTTCACAAAAACAATTATCTTCACAAAAATTGTCTTTGTGAAACTTTATTCTGCCTTTTTAAACGTACATTTTGTTAGATGCCTCCCAACCCCTGTGTTGTGGTTGTTGTAAAGGAGGCCTAACAATAAATATACAATTAATTCTGCAGCATAAACTGCTTAAGGTGATTTTGGCACTAACTGGCACACACACCCACACAAAAAAAAACAACTGTTAAATTAATAGTCTTTTTTTCAAGTGGTTACATGATGAGAATTGAGCTCTAATCCTACGTCACGGAAAGGAACAGGAACTGAATCAGACCTAAAGATGCCAGTACCAGAAACCTCTATCGTGTTTCCACAAAGGTTAAGTTTCTTTTGAGTTCTCTGGAAAACTGAAAATGCACCTGCTTTGTACAAAGCCTAACCATGACTTACTGCTATATGAGATCCAGTCGTTCTGCTTTGGAATTACATATCACTGCATTTTAAAGGAGTTTTACTAACTGTTTTTAAATTAATATTCGTGAATTTCCCTTGATTTTAAATAAAACAACAGGTCGTTTGTAAGTTTTAAGGTCTTCCTTCTCTGTACACTTTAAATTAAGACTTTGTCAGTAAAAAGCTACCAAGAGAATTCAGCCTTCTACAGATCCATTCATTTTAGTAATCTCTGAACATGAGTGTGAAAGGATCATTAATCCAACCAGTCCTCCTTGCATAGCATTTTCTTTCAGTCCAGTCTCAAAAAGGAGATAAAACCTAGGGGGGCGAATGAATAATGAAAATGTTTTACCCTGCCACCAAAAACAAATCCTAAATTTATAAGAACAAGTGGAGAACCCTTTGAGCAGCACTACCTGTCATGAAATTCACACCAGCCTTTGGGGCAACTGAGAGACTTTGACATCTGCCAAGAAACTAGACATGACGTCACTTTCAAAGCAATAGTCTGTGATTCCAACATCAGTCAAGAAAACAACCACCTTTTGTAAACACATCAAACAAATAAACGCAGTTAATTTCTTAGCATTTTTCAGAGCTAGACGCCATATTTACTTTCAAACAGACAATAAAATTTCCCCAACTGGCACTAAGTATTTTTTTATTACTACTGCAGTGCTCCAAAAGGCACATTAATAATGCAACCGCCCCCCATTCCACATTTGTTACTAGTTATGGGACAAGGCGGAGTGTGGCAGCGTGTTGTATCAGCTTTCAGGCAAAATTAGATGTTTGAGAATCATCTGCTGCTAAAGGGGAGATAATCTTCACTTACAAATCCATATTCAATGTTTTTGTTAACTTCAGTTTAGATGTTTTCTTGGTATACACTCACCAAGCTGAGTAAACATGTGACTTGCGTCACAAATGAAAACTACAAATGAGTAGTTTTGGTCTAAGAAGCCTATACACTTACACTTAGGAAGTGCTTATCCTGTGTCCATCCCCACCACAAAAATCCAGCCCACAAAGATTTACAGTATCTTAAAGACCATGTCACTAATCTGTGGCAGACAGAAATTTAATCTAATGCATGCAACTTTGTTATTGGTACGTTCTTTCACGAATACAATATGTCACAATAATATATTCCCTTTAATCATCAATCCACTTACATAACATTCCCGACTCCCAGCGCTAATCCGTAATGCCACCATTCCTACAGCGAGCCCCTCGCTGAAGCCAGATTACCTGCAAATGTTTGCTGGCCAGGCTTAGCTGCTCATTCCCTTCTAAATTAAAACATTAAAAAAAAAAAAGGAAAAGGCCTCTTCAGGCAGCGCTGTTTCTCAGGCTAGAAAAATACATATATAATCCCCTCAACTTACAAAGTTATTTTTTAAAAGCATGAGTAAAACTATTAAATCTGTGTGAGGAAAGCTTTTATTTCTGCATGTGGGCCAGAGCAATTCCGACCACAAACACAGGCTGGGTGGAGAATGGACTGAGAAGCTCTACGTGACCCAGCAACGTGCCATCACAACCAACCATGTCCTGGGCTGCATCAAAAGCAGCATGGCCAACAAGTCAAGGGAGGGGGCTCTGCACCTCTGCTCCACTCTGGTGAAACCCTGCCTGGAGTGCTGCATTCAGCTCTGGGAACTCCAACATAAGGGCACGGACCTGGTGGAGTGGGTACAGAGGAGACCACAAAGGTGATCAGAGGGCTGGAGCACCTCTGCTACGAGGACAGGCTGAGAGAGTTGAGGTTGTTCTGCCTGGAGAAGAGGATGCTCCACGGAGACCTTGTAGCAGCTTGCCAGTATCTGAAGGAGGCTTTCAGGAGAGCTGGAGAGGGACTTTTTACAGCGGCACGTAGTGATGGGACAAGGGGTAACTGCTTTAAGTTGGATGAGGGTAAGATTTAGACTGCGTAACTGGAAGAAATTTTTCACTGAGGGTGGTGAGACATTGGCACAGGTTGCCCAGAGATGCTGTGGACGCCCTGTCCCTGGAGGGGTCCAAGATTAGATGGGGCTTTGAGAACCCTGGTCTATGGGTTGGAACTAGACAGTCCCTTCCAACCTAAACCATTCTATCATTCCACAACTCTAAGTGTAAGATTGCCTGGAGAAGAGAAGGCTCCAGAGGGAGACCTTAGAGCAGCTTTTCAGTATCTGAAGGGAGCTACAGGACAGCTGGAGAGGGACTCTTTGTCAGGAAGTGTAGC